>JANHGL010019579.1:0-29895 GCA_024611195.1 Ceyx melanurus
TCCCCCGCACCGCCGGGGCGGGTGCCGCGGGGTGGTGGGGTGGGCGCCTTCCAGAAAGTTCCCAGGGGTTACCGGAGAAGGGGAGTGTGTGGGGGTGTCGGCTGCCGTCCCGCGAGGTGACGCCACCTCTCCGGTCTTCTCCGGTTCCCAGCGGGGAAGCCCCTCAGGCTTCTTCCTCTACGGGTGGGAGACGAAATGGGGGGAATCCCGGTACAGGAGTCGCGGTCAGACGGGCCTCGACGGGTCCCTCAGAAGAGCGGGGCCGTCAGGCGTGCGTGATCCCCGCTCCTCCGAGACGAATCCCGGGAGCTCGGCTCCGCTCGGGCGAGCGCTGTGTAGGCTGAGGAGAGCAGGCCTCGGGGTGGGCCGTGCAGAGGGTCCCCGTGAGCTTCTGCGTGGCTTTGGGCTCCGAAAGGGGCCACGGTCTCCGCCAGCTGTGGGAGAGGAGAGGAAAGCACTTGGCGCTTGAGAAGCGAGTTGGAGCCCGGCTCGCCTGGGAGCTGCTGGCAGAGCTGCCGGGTGAGTTAGTTGGATGGTGTTCGTTCTTGGGCTCGTTCAGCTGGTGTGTTCGATACTCGACAAGTTACAGCTCAGCATTTGCAGAGTTTAATCCATGATACAGATACCAGCGAAGCAGCACTGTGAGAGCTGTGTGCCTTCCCAGGCAGGGAAGGCGGTGAGGGGCAGGAAGGCACAGCCTGGGCTTTCAGATCCCAACCAGCTTGCAGTGGTGGTAATAAAAAAAACAAAACAAAACAAAAAAACCAACAAAAAAACCCAACCAAACTCTTTACAGATCTAATCCGTGGAAGCTATTGAGTAAGGATTGAAAAGATGGTGCCCCACAGTGCCATTTCTAAACATTTTTCTAGTGAGTGATTGCAGTTCCCAGTCTGAAAGCAGCGGGCTGGTGTTGGTTGGGATCTCGGCGAGGCGCCTTCTCCGCTTCGGTGGGGTTTGGGGTAACACCTGTACCCGCGGGGCTGGGGGGTGTCTGAGTCCCCTCTGGCATCTGCAGTGTTCGGGCTGGGCTGGGCTGGGATGAGAGGGATGAGTTCTTCCTGAGCGAGTCTCAGCTCTCCACTGCTGGCACTTTGCGCTGTTAGGCACAGGAGTCGTTGAAGGAGAAGTTGGTTGTCATCCGCCCGTGCTGTGCGATGTCCTCTCTACTGAGAAGAGGTGTAGCTGGTTTGAAACACAGATTGGCTTTTTTTCTCCTCGTTTGCTGCAGGTTTTTGTCACTCAGCCTGCGCTTCTGCAAGAGCTTTCATGTGTTTAATGCAATGTACTTGGATGATGATGCTGAATGGCCCCAGTTTGCCCCTTTGATGTCCAAACACTTCTTACTGGGAGCTTGCCTTGAGTGGTCAGGGTCTAAGATCGGTGTCAGTAACAAGAGGAATTGCAACAGAAGCTTTCATCTTTCAAAGAAATTAGTTTAATTCCAGTTTCTTTAAAAACCAAACCCTCTTCCTCAGGGATATGGAAAGATTGTGGTTCCAATTAGTAGCTGGTCATTTCCTTACAGAACATTTCAGATTGTTTAGGTGGTGGGACTTTTGCTTTAAAATTCCAATGAAATGGTTGGGAAATTGTAGAAGTGGAAGGTGGCATTAATTTTACATACCAGCCAGTACTTCCTTCTATTAGACTGCAAGAACACATGAAGTGAAACGATTATGGGGTCTTAGACTCTTATTCCAAGAAGCCCTGGGTTAAATTCAGGATTATTTTTGTGCGGAGTGTAAAGTAATTGAAGCTTGTGCTGTATATTTTCAAAACTAAGCAGATGTGATGTGGCTTTGGAGGAAGCTTAATCTACGGATAACAGAGAACCTATTTGTAAGTTATAAGGGCAATTATGTCAGGATATCATATTTCTAAACAGGAGATTTATAACCTGTAGTTCAGGCAGTTAGAAGTTTCCTTGTATAATAGGCTGATTTTTAAATAGTCACGTTAACGACCTGACTCTCCAGAAAAGCACAAACTTTCTATTTTTCTAAACCATGCCAGCAAGAGCTGGGGATGTCTAGCATATGTTCAGTACCTCGCGGGCTTAATCTGTTTTAAAGCAAAAGCTCTGGAAAAATGTAGGCAGTCCTTTTGAGTTATGGTTCCTCTGCACTAAAGGCTACTCCTAAATAAGTGAGACAACCCCTGAAGAAATATATAGATTTATGGGAAGAAAGGGATCTTAGAGACAGAGATGAGAGAGAGATGAGAAGATGGGGTGAGGAGCTGAACTCTGTCCCTGGGCTTGTAGCCTCAGCCCTTGGAGGCTGTAGAGCCTCTGTCCTTGGAGGTTTCAGGGCTTGGTGGAGCTGTGCTTGCCAGGGTCTTGTGCTGGTGGCTGCAGGGCTCAGAGAGGTGCCTCCCAGCCAGTGCTTCTGTTGTGGGTTGGTTATTTATCCACTGAGGTTGTGAAAGCTTTGGAAGAGAGATGGCTTCGTGTCCCATACTGGCTGTAGCATCACTTTTGTCGTGCAGAATTATGGAATAATGTGGCTCTTACGGCCTTGATTTCCTACTGACACATCAGTGTGTACATTGTCTTTCTCTGGTGTTACCTGTATTTTTTTTTACATTTCTCCTTCTTCCAAACCCGGGGCATCAAATGTTGATAGGTCTTAAACCAGGATCCTTTCTGGGCTTGCAATAAAATTCCCACAGTCCTAAAAGTAAGATAACATCTTGCTCTCATGGCTATTAGAGTAGTAGGAGTTGTCAAAGAAAACAGCCACTCTTCGTTGAATGCCTCACTAACTCAATAATGCTAGGGTGCAGTTACTAAGGACATAACAGCCTGTCTGTCTTGCAGCGACCAGTTGAATTTTAGTAACTTTAGCATATAGCAATTTCTGTTTCCAAACCAGTAATAAAAGCAAGCAGTACAAGTCAGCAGACATCTGGACGTGGGGAGAGCTTTTGATTAATGAGGATGGCATCATTCCTCTGTCTGAGCCACGGCCAGCCCCATTACTGGGGCTTTTTTTTTTAAAGGACAAAACCGTAATGTGCCAAATGAGATTGGAGGCCCTTAACTCATGATACACATCCCTCAATTAAGCTGTTCAGCCCCGGATTGGGGCAGCTCTCCGTCGCTGTCAATAATTGATTTGTCTTCTGATAATGCCTGGTGTGGCTGAGCAGAACGCGGGGGAGAGATGTTGCTCCGTGCCTTTTGTTTCGTTTGGGGTTGTGGTTTAATGTCACCCCGTTGTTATCTCTTTGCACGAACATCTGCTCAAGTTCTGGAGGGTTGATTTAATAACAGCTTTAATTCCTGATTGCTACTGAGAACCTCGGTAATGTGAACAGTCCCCATCTGTCTCCGTGCCAGTGCTCTCCCTGCTGTCGGGATGATCCCGGGCTTCTGGCGAGCTCTGGACTGCCCCTGCTGCAGAATCCACCTCCATTTGGGGGGAATTTGGGTGATCTTTGAAGTCTCTTCTTTGGAGGAGAGCAGGAGTGTGCGGTTCCACTGCCCTGTGTTGCTGTTGGACATTTTGGTCACTTCTTCTAAAAGAAAAAATAAATAAAATTGCCCACATTCTCTGTCTGGTTTGTCCTTTCACACGGGCCCACTTAGGAGCGGAAAAAAAGGAGGGTCAGTGTGCTGGAGGAGAAAAGGCTCCGGGCGGGTGTGCACTGGGAGAGAAGCAGTTTATCTTTTGCTGTTGTTTATTTGCCTTTGCTTTTGTTTTTCTTGTTACTGACTTGGCCCAGTCATCTTCCTTGTTCTTTCTAATCTCGACTTTTCTAAGTGCACTTACTCAGTGCATCCACACAGTGCTGAAGTGGTGCAGGGTCTGTGCATTGCCTCTTGTTTTGTGTTTACTCTCTGCTTTATTTATGTGTCTGCTTGAGTATTGCCCAGATGCTTCTTGGGAAGGCAAATCCATTTCCACTGGAGCTAAAATACTTCTGCTCTGGTTTTAAATAAATGCAAACCACGTTGCTTATGTTTTTGTGTCAAATATCAGAAAACAGTTGGAGGATCTCTCTTCACTTGTGCTGGCAAGTGTGCTTTGGCTGGGACAGAATGGTTTTCCTTTATCTTAAAAGTTGGATCTCTGTACCCTGCTCAGTGGATTTCCTCCCATATTGACATGAAAAGGGTCTTTTGCTGAATTGTGTGTGGCAAAGGCATGTGATCTTTCTCTGCCTGTGAAGAAGACGACGTCTGTTCTGTCTTCCTCTATGGATGGGGAGAGGAGCATGTTGGTAGTTCGGGATTTTTAGTGGCTTAACTGCTGTGGTAGATGAGTTTGGACCCAGCCAAACCACCACCCACTCTGTGCTGGGAGCACATCTTCCTCAGCACCACAAATACAACAGTGGTCTTAAATCAGTGGGTAAAATGTCACAAACTTCTTGTCTTGCTTGCAGATATCTCTGTGAAGTCTTTTACAATAAGTAGCCACTAATCTATTTTTTAATTGCAAGAATTAAAAATTAAAGAATTAAAGGGAATTTCATTCCCTTTGCTTAAAAAGATTGTCTACTCTGAGAGCTTCTCAGAATTAAGTCCCTGGGTACTAGTTTTATAGGTTGAGTTTGTGGAAGAAATGGTGGGGAGGAGGTAGAAATGTCATTAAATTAAACGGTATACAGCTTGCTTTTTTTTTTTTTTTTTTGAAGGGGGGTACCCACAAACCCTTGATTACAGTCTAAGATACACCCTGTTTTTCAGGGAGTCATAACTTTTTCTGTTTGAAATTGCCATCTGCTGAGATCTGGGAGGCAAGTGGTCAGCACAGATGTGGGATTTGTCTAACAGAAAACTTTGTAAATCACTTGAAGCAGCTTTGGAGTTTCATCATATAAAAATATCTAGGTAATCACTTTCAGCTGTATTCCTGACTTTGTATTTCTGGGGTGGGAATGTATATGAAATCTTTGGCTCAGAGCTGTAGATTTGAAAAATATGGTCTTTTCATGACATAAGGCTATGGAGTAAGAAGCAAGGCATTAGCAGCACCAACTGACTTTTGTTTGCTTTGAAACTCGCTGGTTCTGAAACATAAGAATGGGAGATGTTTGAAGGGGGCAGAGGGAAGCCCGTGCACTGTTTTTCATTGTGGCATCTTAATCCAGATGTTGAAATGAAAGAGTTCATTTAAAAACCCATGGTTGACAATTTCATTTGTTACTCTCAGGTTGCAGAACTAAGGAAAGCAACTTTGCTTGTTAAAGCAATGGGTGCAGAAGGGCTGCTGCTCCATTTTTGGCATTCTTTTAGGAGCTGAGCGTGGAACAGCTTTGGAAAAGAAAGTGCAAAACAACTGGGGGGTTTTTAGTGTGATTTTGGAGAATACAGGAGTGAAGCTCTGAGGAAGAAGCTGTTCAGTATTTCCACATCGTGCGGGTGTGATTGCTGCCAAAACACTCTCTAATTCTTGTTTCTGGTGCTGCTTTTCCAGATTATTTTCAAGTATGTTTTGTGCAGCTTCACAGTGACCTTCCATACAATTAGCAGTCGCCTCTCATGCCAGCGCTCTAATCCTTCGGCAAAATCCCCGTAAGCATTTGCTGCTCTCAGATGGCAAGGCTGGGGGCTGTGTCCTGCTCATGGAGTAGTTGCAAAACCATTGCTGACATCCTTGGAGGTTGGATTTCCCTCCCTGTGTATCCAAAGTGTGGCCTGCCCCAGTGCTTTCCCCGGGGGAGGTTTAGTATTGTAAATGTCTTGCTGATGTCATCTGCCGAGGCATTTAATCACCCGTGTTTGAGGGCTCTGAAAGTCCTTGGACAACTTTCATTCCCAAATGCCCCTGGCTCCACCATGGGGAAAATCAATGGGAGCTTTTGCTCCTCACACATGGTCAGGCCTTGGACTGGACTCTGCAAGTCCTGTCCCAAAACTTGACATCAGGTTTGTGTTGCCTTTGCATGGTGTGGTTCGATAATGTTCTAGTTCAAAATGCAGTGAGTCGACTGCTTGTTTGATACTCAAAATGGTCCTTTTTTACATTCTTATCACTGAGAATGTTTGTGTGAAATTCACTGTGAGCTCATTGTCAGCAGGCATGGCTTTTGGAAGAGTGAGGGTGTTTGGAGTTGGAATTTTCTGATCCTTTCTCGTGGCCGTACTCACAGCATTCCGAAGTGGTGTACAGTAGGGTTAGCTCTTGCTGCTGGGGTAGTGTTTCATATCTCCTCAATTGCATCTGGGTAGAGCTTTCTGTTTTGCATTCCAGTTTCTTTCAGCAACGCTCCCAGCATGGAATTTGGAGTATGGTTTTAATCTAAGTCGAGTCAGAAGATATAGCACTTCTTGATGATGAGACCAGGGGGGTTCTTGCCCCATCCCTGTGCACCCACCTCCCCGAGGAGCCAGACTCAATGTAGTGATTGTCTGCTGCTCATTGCTAGAGTTTTGATGTGAAATGTAGGGATATAGGGCACCCAAAAGGGTAAGGAAGGCTGTGATAGAGTAGGCTCAAATCTGAATTCAAGAAAACAAGTTTGAGCAGTGTTTGTCTGAGCGCTTGCTTGGTGAGAAGCTCGTTGGAGAGCGCGAATTGCTTCCTCCTCCTCCTCCTTCCCCTCCCCATTTTTTATCAGGGAAACAAGTTCCAAGCAAAATATTCCAAAGTGATATTTAATTACTCTTTAAAATGCAACTATTTGTCTTATCAGCCATGTGGATTTCTGTTTGCTGCTTTGATTTGACAGTTAGTAGTTTGTCATTTTTAAAAAGCTTACACGCTCCAGGAATCTGTGATTTTTATGCTTTTGAAAGTAGAGATGTTGAATTAACTGCAGCTTTGAACTATTCACGGATAATTTCAGGCCCCCTGCTTTCAGCAAATAACAAGCTGACTCCTGAGCTTTCAGGCTGGGTTGAATACTGAATAATCACGACTTTATAGAGCTGTGTGCGTTCTCTAAAGTGGGTCCTTGGCACATCACAGTGAAATGCACAATAGATTGGAAACATTTTTCCAGACGGATCACTTTGTGCTCTTGCCATCTCCAGATAATAACAGTTAGGAGATGGGGGAGTAATGCCAGCGTGGGGAGGGTGCTTGGGTTCATTTCGACTTGGACTTTGTGCACAATAATTCCCCTCCATTCTCAAGGTGGGAGATGGGGAGAGGGGCTTTCCCCCAGTGCTGCTGTGATGTACCTCTGCAGAGAACTTCCTCTGCGCTGCCTGGAGCTGCTGCCTTTCTGCTGATGCTTTGTAGGTGAAAAATACAATTAGAGTTAAATCTGTAGGTTGTAAGACAAAGACATGGCCCATGGAGAACCTGAGAGTGGGATGAGTTGACAAGCAAAGAGGTGTATTAAAGTCTCTCATGGGAAAGTGAATTGGACAAGTATTTCAGCTTACAACGTGAGTTTTGTCTGACAGACGATTGGCTTTTCATCATCCCGCTTTTGCAAAGAAAAGGTAGTGTCGTGCTGATTTGGCTTGGGGTCCGCCCAGTTAATGGAAGGGCGGAATGAAAAGGATGCAGGAATGGTTTCTGCAGGAATGGTTTCTGCATGCTCTCACATCTGTCTTTCAACGCCACGAACAATTGCAACCAACAATTAACATGTAAAGAATTTGTGGTCTTTATTTAGTGCGAGTGAGTGAGCGGCTGCTTCAGTTGCGTCAGGGCGTTAGCTGAGCTTTTGCAATCGGATCAGCCCCCTGCTTGGATCCCAGAAAGCCCCTCTGGCCTCAAAACAAAGTGAGGGGAGCCCCCAATGAGGCTTGGGGGTGTGTGGGAGGTGCTGCCTCCCTGCCTGAGTGGGGAGGTGGGCACTGGGCTCAGAGCCTGAATGCCAGGGAGAACCCGCCACGTAAAGGATGCGCTTCAAATGACGGGTGACATCGCAGTGGCCGAGACTGGGAATGGGATGGGGGGAGCTGACCCCAGTGGAGTTGCTTCCCAGTGGAGGGAAGCAGACTTGGGGTAGAGCAGACATAGCTGAAGGCTTGTGATGAGGAAGGTAGTGGAGGCTACCTGGTGCTTCAGGCAGACAAATTGCTGGAGCAGCAGGGTGGTGTGGGGTGTTGCTGTCTGTATTTTGCACCCATGAAGATCTGTGGCAGTCGGAAGCTCTTCTCCCAAGCCAAGGAGAAAAACTTTACAGTCTTCCAGGTCTGTCTTTACAACCATGACTAAATCCAGCCTGTCTTTAAAATACTTAAGTGGAAAAAAGGTGCAAAGGTCCCCATTTAAAATGCTTTTTCCAAGAGTTTTGTTTCATGCCTGAGGTATAAAAAATAGCTGGTGGCATCCTGAGATGAGAGTGGGGGCTCGGTGTGGCTGGCGCCCGGGGAGGGGGTGGCAGCCGGCGCTAAGGGATCAGATCCTGCTGGGAGGCATCTCTCTGAGGCTGGGCTCTGACAGCTGAGAAGGGAGCATTGTTTCATGTCTCTGCGCCAAGGATTTAAGAAGCTGGGTGAGAATTAGGTAATGTTTGCAAAAGAGTAGAAGGCAACTGAAACGAATTGCGACTGCACGAGTGATCCAGAGAGAGAAATTCTAGTTCTCCCTCGTTCCCAAGAGATTCCTGCTGTAGAGATGAAGTCATAGCCATTACTTCATTAGTGTTAACGTGGGATGCTGACAAATGAGCCCTCTTGTTTTGTGCCAGGCTGGCTGAAGAGAACCCTGCCTCTGCTCTCGCCCCGTCCCTCGGCAGTGGTGGCCTCACAGTGGCCGTGCTGACTCAGAGAAGCCTTTTCTTCTGAGCTGCCACTGCTCCGTCCTGCGTGCCAGCGCCGAGTGGCTTCTGGAAATCCTGCTGTGCAGGAGGTGGCTCACGAGTATGAGCTGCAGCTTTCTACTCACCAGAACCTCTCCATTGATGCCCGAGCTCATGCCCACATGGGGAGTGTTAATGGTACCCAGTGGCCCGAGCCCTGCTCCCAGAGCAAGCAGGCGGGTGGGGGATCTCACCTTGCTGGGGGAATCCCTTTTGGAAGAAGTGTGAAATTTTTTGTAATACATGCTGAGGATATTATGGCAGATCCGAGCTGCTAAATCCTCTAAACCTGAGCCTGCAGCTTCATTGACAGGGCCTCTCACTTTGCTTTGCTCCAAGCTTATGGTTTCACTGCTCCAATATTTTTCCATACATGGAAGCATTCCTGCCCCAGCCTGGGCTAATCCTGACATGCCACTGCATCTGGATGTTAGCTCATTTCTCGTGGCTGACACTGTGCAAAGGCAGATGTCTGAACTTACTTGTGTTTAAATAGATTTAACTCAAACAGCAAAAGTCTCACTCCATAGGTAAGTGGTAGGGAGGGAAGTGATTTTCCATTTTCTTGACCTCCCAGGGCTGTTAGGTGGCTGAATTTGCCCCCAGTAATGCCATACTTCAGAAATGTGCTCTTGCAGCTGAGCTGTACCCCTCGGCTGTACAGGAGAAAGAGAAGCTTGTGCTGGTGAGCTGCTTTTTAAGATGGGGGCCTGTTTGTAATCCCTCCCTCCCTGGTGTGGGCTGTAGGTTTTAATTAGATGTCTGTAAGGTGCTCTGCTGTCCTCTGCTGAAAGCCCCTGCATAGGGGCCATGCCTCTGAATAAAAGCTAGAGACCTTTCTTTCCCACCCGTTGGGTAAGAGTTGGAGCTAAACCTGTGAGACATAAGTAGTTGAATCTGAACAGATGTCAGTTGTCCCTGATTTGAGAGTTCAAAAGGATTATTCTGCCTGTCCCAATAAAAAAAAAGAGGAGGAGCAACACAATGATTTTATTAGCACTGCCAGGGTTCTCAGCTCCATCCCCTCCTATTTGCTGCTGGTTAAGTGCTGCACACTGGGCTGGAGGTGTGTGTGGGGAGTTCTGGTTGTGTGCAAGAATGAAACAACTTGCACTCAACAGGGGGAAGACAGCAAGGTAAAACTGGTTTCAAATGAGCTGAGCTGTGTGGTGGCACAGGAGGAAGATGAGAGTTTCCAGGTTTGCTGTTGGGGCTGTGAAGCAAATGAAGCCTCCCCTGTGTGACTGTTTCAGCCCCTGAACAGTGAGTCCAGGTGCCTGCAGGTGCCTCCAGTTCCACTGAGGGATCCCCAGCCCCCATTTGACCCTCCAGATGCAGCCTGGGGCCTGGGCAACAGCACTGTGGTCCCTGCAGGTGTACTTGGGTCTGACAGGATTTTGGCATCAAATGGATCACTAAGACATTAGAAATGTTCTTTATTTTTCCCCAGAGTTTTTTTTTGGCTGCTGTTCTGTCACTCTGAGTAAATCGAAGGGCACCAGGCTGCAAATCCTGCCCTACAAGTATTACCTGGGTGTTTAGTTTGCAGGAATGCACTTCTTTTATCAACTGATAGCTGGTGGTTTAACCGGGCAGGGAGCTGTACTAATTTCCTTGTGAGAGGTTGATGACTCTGCAAACTCAGATTTTAGGGTGCTCCCTTTTAAATTCTGGTTTGTGGCTCTAAGGCAGAGGTGCCATTGTTGTTACAGGCTGACTCTAATGAACTCCTGCCTTTCATCTCTGTGCTTGGGAGCTTTGCAAATGGCTCGGGCATTGTAGGGAACTCCTGCTGCCTTTGTCCAATGGGCAGGAAAACTGAGGTGAGGTGGGCCTGGGGAGGCTGGATGAGTGACCAGAGCGGCATTTTGCAGCCACCGCCGCTGGCATTTCCCATTCCCAGCATCTTGGTCCCCTGGGCACAGCCCTGTTTCACCAGCCCCATGAAGCATGTGAACCCAAGCCCTGGGTTGTGCTCATTTCCCTGCCCACCACTGCTGCAGCCGTTGCCCCCCGCTGCTGCCGCCGCCATGCTGCACGCTCCCGAAATCGCTTCGTTCCAGGGTTAGAAAAGATCCATTTTTTTTGTGTGTGTGTGTGTCCTAAGCACTGGATTTCACAGATAGAGAAGGGGAAAGGGCTTAATGCCTGCAGCTTGATCTGCTAATCTGAAAGCATGGGAAGTTTTTCGTAGGAAGATTTGCTGCCCGGGTTTCTCGATGCAATTTTGTACAAATACATTTTCCTCCTACAATGGGTCGTAGCAGCTGGGTGCCTCCCACCAAGATTGCTGATGGTTAGGTCTTTGATTGTGGCGGAGGCACACAGCAATAAATTAAATGAGATGGGGAGTTTCAGAGAGCAGTACAGATGGTAGGAAACTGAGGGCAGGGACGACTTAAGTGCTAACGTATGGCAGAGCTTTGACTCCCTCCTTTTCTAAAGGCTGCTGTACCAGGGATTTTTGCCTCCCCCTTGTCTTCAAAGACCCACAAGCCACCACTGTTCCAGTGCTTTCTTGATAATCAAGTGCCCTATGTGTGCTCCTGTCCTGCTGGCACAGCAATGCCCTCCGTGCCTTTCTGTCCTCTTGCAAGCCTGATCCTGCACTTGGGTGCTCTCTGGTTTTCTGCTTTCCTGGCAAATTCTGGTAAAGCCGACTGTTAAACGAGACTTCTTGATTCTTTAGAAGACTTCCACTTTTTTTCCTCATTAGATCTGATGCGCTTTAGGTTTTGTTTAGCTGTGGGGATTCAAGTGGAACAATCTCATTCCCTTATCCACCTCCATCTGCGTTAATTCACTGTGTCTCCTGACTGATGATTTAATTATTGTTTGTGACAGGAGCATCCCGGGCCCCACTTGGCAGAAGGTGTTTATCATTGAGGTGGTGCACAAAGGAGATGTCTGCAGCCCAGCCTTGGTTGCTCCCAGGATGGGTTTTTGCCTAGAGAGGCAGTTCTCAAGCCAGTTAGTTGCCATGTTGTGAAGCAGAAGGGTAGGTGGCTGTCCCTGCCTGCCCCTGCAAGCACATCCCTGCTGGCTGTGGGGCCCTTGAGGTGGAAAGGTGGTGATGTGGTGGGTTGGAGAGAGCCTTTGAGGTTGGGAAGAGCCATCTGGCAGAAGGATGGTGAGTGAGAGGAGTGAAGGATGGGGAAGGAAGAAGGGATGGGTGGATAGAGAGGCACAAGGACCAGGCTGGAGTGGGGAGTGGTGGAAAGTCACTTTGCTCCAGACAGCCTGGCTTTGGATTGCAGGAAGGTTCCAGACTTTTCTCTGTTTTAAAAACGAAGCGTCCTGTGAGCCCTGCATGTTTTATGTTGCTTTTTGGCTCAGGCTGGCCACGTGACTGCCCTGTGTTGGGCCACATCCAGCCTCCTCTTTTTGATGTTTGTCTCCATGAGGATTTGCTGCAGTCTTCACAGCTGAGAGAGTGGAGTCATCTGCATAAAACCCAGTAACTCTCTAGGAGAAGAGGCCATGACATACCACCTCTGTCTGTGGCCTCCCACTTGATTTGAGAACTTTCTCATTTCTGTAAAAGTTTTTATTCTGATCAAGCTTGTGCAGCTTGTATGCTCTAGGCTGCTCAGAGCAGAGAGCTGAAGCCAATGGGCAGAAGATTGTCACTTGGATTCAGTCACTGTCTCTCACCAACTGGCCGGGTTGGGTCCGTGGGTTAATCCAGGGTTAAAATATGCTGAAATATTGGGGCTTTGCAGATGCCTGCCCACTTACAGGGGTGCCCATCAACCTGATGTCAGCAGATGGGGTTCACACGCCTCCTTTCTCTCTTCTGCCTTTTATTCTCGGGGCTCGAAACTGGAGCTGTGATTTACACTGGGCACATGGTGGGGGAGAATCAGTTGTATAAAAGCTGGTTACCTGTGGTGGCTGCTGTCTCTGGCTGAGAGCATCTCCAGCTGCTTCCTCCCCTCTGCTCCCAAGAGCTGGAATGCGGATTATCCAGAACAAATCCTGTTACCCAGCTGCTTCCATGGTGGAGACATGCTGGGATGAATCCCCTCCATGCCCCAGCACCCCCCAGAGTGAAGGATTTGCAGGACAGGTGTGTCCTGTGGGATTTAGATCACGTCACTGTTTGCAGATGACATTGCGGGTGAAGATCAGGGATTTTTAGGCTTTCTTTGCCAGGAAGTGGCAGGGTTGATTGCCAGGCTTATAATGAAGAATTTGGAAGCTGTGATTCATCCCTCAGTCCACATCTGAAGTATGTGGTGGTAAATCTAGGAAAATCTGTGTATATATAAAATGTTTTCTCTTAAGGAGCTGAGAAACCCATAGGTGCAGCAATTATTGTTGTACTTAATTGGGATTGAAATTCTTGAACTCTCAGAACATGCCAGCTCCTGTCTGCTGTGGGGAATACTCAATTGCTCTGTAGAAATGGCTTTTCATCCTGCCACACTGCAGAGGAAATAAAGTCAAATCTATTGAAAAGAAAAATTCCTGACTTTTTTTTGTCGTCTGCTCAAACTTCTGTCCAGACCCATGGAGGTGGCTCTTGGGGAAAGTGATTTGTGAGAAGCAGCTCCCGGGAAGGAAAGTGGCTCTTTGTTGATGCTCAGACTTCTGGTATTTAGTTTGGTCTTTTTAATTACTCCAGCAATTAGTGCAGTTACAGATTGTGTCTCGCTTTTGCTCTTTCTCTGTGTGCTGCTCTCATGGCATTTGCTGGCCCCGAGGATAAGCCAGCCCTGTGGAAAAGCACATGTGGGCGCTGAAAAGGCATCGGGGTGTGCGTGAGAATCACCATCCGTCACGTTTGCTTTGAACCTCTGCAGCTGGGGACACACTGCCTGGTTCTGAGCAGCTGGTACATGGAATGGTGCTCTGCTCGTGTCCACCTACAGCCTCTTAGTGACACACAGGAGAGGGCCAGAGGCAAGTGGTGCCTGCTCTTTTCCTCTGCTTGTGAAATGGCTGTAGTCAGGCTCCTAGTGGTTGAAGAGCTGAGGGGTGTTGGGCTCATCACCAGAGTGAAGCTGGTAATGTGAACCTTGTAAAATAAAACTTGTTCCATACCTGAGCAAAATAGATGTTTTCAGTGATTCTGTTGTGAAAGCACCTACCAACAGAGATGTGGGTAGTGATGGCAGCAGCTGCTGCTGCAGCACGGAGCCTGTTGTTGAGCCCATTGGGTGAACAGTCTCACTCCAGCTTCCCTGTAAAAAGCTGCTGCAGAACACTGCAGGGTTTTCCCCCCTTTGCTTAACTAGGTGTAACTAAAGAAAATGAGTTTAATCAAGCCCAGGCCTTCCTGCAGGAACTGCAGTGCTCTTCTCCCCGCTGGGTTCTCTTTCCCATTGCAGTGAGCAGAGGGCACCATGCCAGCTCAGCCAGCCCCTGCTCCTTGTGTTGGAAAGAGCCTTGTTTGCTTGGTGAGGTTCAGTGATCCGGGTCACAGTGTCATCAGAAGAGCGAAATCCCAGTGGTCTGGCTGTTGTCCCTCCACTCTCCTGCCTGTCACAGCCTGTCCGAGCCCAGTTGCTGCTCAGGTACCACATCTTTCCAGGCTTTTTTTACACTTCACTTGCCAAAAGAGGTCAGAGCCAGATGATTTTCCTGCAGAGGATATAATTTCATTGGAGAGAAGCACGAGTTTGCAAAACAATCCATGGGATTAGTAGTACCTCGGCTGCTCCAGGATCTCTCCATCCCTTTCTTCGGTGTTATTTCTGTTCTTTGAAAGCTGGAATTTCCCTTGCTGTTGATGCCCTGCCAGGCACTCTAGCAGGGTTCCTTTCCCTTGGATGCAGTTCAAGAAACCATCGCTCCCTTTCTCCATCGTTTGTTATCAAAGGGAGGGGAGCGGCTGTGCTGCCCTGCTGCCTCCAGTGCCTGCAGGAGGAGAGGCCACAGCTGCTCTTCAGACCTACCCTGCTAGAAGTATGAGCTGGAAAAGATTACAGTGACAGGGAAGCTGGAGCATTTATATCCTTAAGAAAAAATATATCAAGCATTTAAAAAAAAAAGCTCAAACCAGAGTCTGTTCAGGGTACTGGCAGAGATCTGGTTTAGTGCCTCCTCCACCAGTGCAGCAAGAGGAAGGTGAAAGGCTCAGCTGTGTGATTTGGGCAGGAGTGGCTTAAGGACTTCTGAGAGACTTGTAGCATGATGTTTTGATTGTAGTAAAGACTGCTACCTCAGAGATTTTAGCTAAAAAAAAGTCATGGGGCAAGGGCAGCTTGAAAATTGGGGTGTTTTCTGATTGCTTTGTGTGTGGTGTCATGAGACCTTTAATCTTGGTGTTGTATGAACTGCTGTGTGTCTGCTTCCTGTATGTCCACTTAATTTACCTGACCTCTCCTTATCCCTTGACTTGTTATAATGAAACTAACAGGTTTTTTTTGGGGGGGAAAACCCACTTTCCTAGAGAGACCATAGAGGTTTGCTGGATTTTCAGAGAAAATGCATGAGCTTTACTGACAGGAGAACCAGCCCAGCAAGTTAGCAGTGGATTTGAAACATTAGCTTTGTGGCTTTTGTCTAGCAGAGCCCAAGCAGTATTTGATGTGCAGACATGTTTCCAGACATTTCTCATAGCGAAGGTGTTGGCAGGTCTGTTGTTAACACCCTTGCCTTTAGGCCAAACTATTGAAAATTCAAGTTCAGCTTGAATCTCATTTCAATGGCTTGGAAGGCTGCAATCTGATGGGCTAAAAAATCCCATCCAACTCCAGCCATTATTAGGAGCTTAATCTGAAGTGCAGCCAAATAAGGGGGAGGGCAAAAAAAACCCCCTAAACCCCAACCAGTAAAATGGAACAAGAAATATGCATCCAATTTACAGTATTCCTGTGCAACCTTAATTCAGCCCCCCGTATGCATTACGATGCAATTTCTCATTATGGGGGCGCATGTGGTTCTTTCCATGGCACCCCTGCCCTCGGTGCTCAGGGAGGGCAGTCAAGGCAGCCCAGTGAAGTTGGGTGTGTGGGACCTCTGCCCTGCATGGGACAGGATTTGAAGGGAAGGGAATGAGGCAAGTGAAGATGGCAGTGGTTAAGGAGACAGGATTCCTGCTCTGCTGCCCCAGGGCTCGTGTATGGCGCCAGGTAAACTGCTTTTCATGTACAACGAGGGACTTGATTTCCTGGGTCCCCAGGCTGGGGGCTGAGTTGCAGAAGTGCTCCTGCTGCAGATGATCTCGTGGGAAGCTGTATGTCAAACATTTAACATGCTGTTCCCTGCTATTTATTTATTAAGAGAGCTGTAGGCTGATTCTGGAACTGGATGCCCAGAGCTTCTTTGTGCCTCTTCAGCTATAAACTGGAGATGTTGTGAACGTCATTATCTAGGATTTTATGAAAACAAATTCATGATATTTTGAGAAATATCCCAGGTCTGCAGTGGTGAGACGCCTTCATTTTTTGCCTTGGAGCAGCACGCAATAAGTGTGAGGTGAAGAGGGTTGAGTGCTGCACATGAACAGTTCAGTCAAAACCCCAAACTGAATAATTCCTCTCTTGTTGAGCATCTCTTCTTGGTACTGAGTCAGGACTAATGTACATGTGGAACGTGGCTGTGCTGTTACAGCCCTACACCAGTGGGCAAGAGTAAAACTACAGAGAAACCCAACTCCCAGCACATCCCAGCTTTTCAGGGCTCGGCAACTGTAAGATTTTTCTTAATGCAGATCTTCAGAAGCAAAATGGTGTTAGTTACAGGGTAGGCGAGTGAGGAGTTGTCTGCAGAGGGTGCAGGAGTCGCTCTGCAGCAAACCTTACAAGGAGGAGGTTGAATGTTTGATCCTGAAGGTGCTGATTAGTTTCAATTTCTGCCCTGTAGTAGGAAATGGGAGGTTTTTGGATCATCCAAGAAGGACGTCGTGTGCAGTCGAGGCTGCTAACACCAGATGTCTGCTCTGGGCTTAGTGGGACGTGGGTTGCTTTTGATCTTTAGGTTGGACCACCATTGCGTGCTGGAGCCTGTCTTGCCAAACAGCTCCTGTGTCCGTTGAAGACAGAGGTTGAGGCAGTTGTTTTTCCTGTGGTTTTGGGGGACTCTCTACTCTTGTCTGTCTCTAGGGAAGATGTGACGCACAACGGCTTTGCAACTATGCAGCTTGATGGAGAGGCACATAGCTGTAGATGCTGTCACAGGGATGCTCCAGCAAGAGGTTTGCAAAATTGAGAGGCAGCTAACGTCTCCACTTCCCTTTGGACTTGGTTCCAACTTATCTTCTTCCCCTCAAAGCATGGATTAGTGGCAGCAAAGCTCCTTGCAGGGAGAGCGGTGTGTTGCACACCAGCCTGGCTGGAAGAGCCCCAGCAGCTGTACTGCTGGGAGGAAGGGCTGTGCTCAGCCCTGCTCCTCCTGGGCTGTGCAAGGTCTTGAACAGAGCTCGCTTAACTCAGCAGATGTTGGGAGGCATGCACAGGCAAAACCTTACTCTAATTCACTAATTATAAAAATTCCTGGCAGAAGCTCCATGTGAGTCAGCTACAAAAAAATGACTTAGGAAAAAAATAAGTTCATTCTATAAGGCTGATTTTAGCACACAAAAAGAAGGGAAACTGGGGCTTTTTGTAAATCTGGTGGATCATCTGGCTTTAGCCCACCGTGTCCTTGCCTGGAGAGAGCAGTGATGGGAGAAGCAGAGTGGTGAAAGCCCAGGGGCTCATCCCACCTTGCCTGCAGCTCTCTGAAGCTGTTGGGATAGATGGATGGATGGCTGGATGGACACTGCCACAAGAGAGCTGGTGCCCAGCCCAGGAGCTGGTGTGGCTCTGGCTCAGGAACTGGGGCATGGCAGCAGCTTCCCTGCCAGCCCTGAGGATGGGAAGCTGCTGCTGCCTGCTCAGGGTTTGCATTTGCCTTTCACCTCGTTGCACACGCTGACTGGCATGGGGAGCTGAGGAACCCTCAGATCTGGGCAGGCTTTGAAGGACCTGCAAAGGGTGTTTGCAGCACTGTCTCCTAGGGAAGCTGCCTGGTTAGATTTTTTTCCCTTTATAAATGTTGGATTTTATTTTATTTTTGTTATAAAACCCACATAACTAATTTCCCTTGGAATCTTTTGCAGGCGTCTGCTCTGAGTGTGTTTTGGCCTCACTGCTCAGTGCTGGTTTTGAATCCCAGTCCCAGTGGTGGGAAGGTTTTAGAATTAATGCCAGTTGTATTTTTTAACAGAATCACAGTGTCCGTCTGTGGGTTTTAAACAAATATCCTTGGCTTTACATATTGCCTGTAAGTAGCCAGTATCCAAAGGGTGTGTAGCCCCACAGCAGTGATTCAGACAAGGATGCAGCAGTACCCCTTTGTCAGAAATGATCTAGTGTTTCTTTTTCTGCCCCAGCATGTATCTCCCCTCCCAGCTGTGCTGACCCACTGCGGTGAGCAGAACATGTGCCTTTGCTGGGGCTGTGGCACAGGCTCTCAAGGAAGGTGTGTGGCAGCCCCATCAGTGAGCAATTTAAAGTCTCTGTGTTGTGGGGCACACCCCACGGACTCTGCCATCCCTCCCCTCCATGGAACACCCAGCACAGCCTCTCCAAACTGTCTTGTCTTGCCCAGGAGCAGCTGAGATCCAGGAGGGCTGTTGGTCTGATAGGTACTTTAAAGTATTAGTAAAGAAGTTAAAAGTGAGTAGTAGACTGTGCAGTGGTGGTATCAGCAGGAGCACCTAGTGGAAGCAGTTGATTTGTAGTATTGAGGAAGGTCACATGCCTTTCATCCTGAAAACTGATTTGTATCTGCATGAAGCTTCTGTAACTGAAGAGCCATCAATATCCTACAAGGACTTTTATTTATTCCTTGGAAAGCAGAGTTTTTAGAGAACGCATTGACCATGCAGACTCTTGGCTTTGCCATAAATCTGCATTTTGGCAGTGCTTGTCCAAGTGCCATATTATCCAAAGGGGAATAGATAGGGGATTAAAGCAGAATCCTTTGCTATTTATGGACTCCCTTGAGGAACAGGTTGTAATGTTCTTTTGAATCGACTGAAAGGTAACCACAACAACCTAATGCTGTGCATGCAAAATCTTCCCTGTGGTAAGTAGTCTGAGTTTGAAGGTTTAGTCTCTCCTTTCATAAGCAAGTGCAGTCTTGGAAAATGCCAGTTATTTTGTGCTATCTGTAGCAGCATCTTTCTGTAGAAGTTTTTCCCTGCTTTGCTGGGAACACAGGTCCCGCATATCTGGGTGTCTCGGTGGGCGCAGGCGGGGAGCAGCGGGCTGGCTGCCAGACCAGGCTGGAAGCAGTTCAGTGGAGCTGCTGGCTCAGCCCATCCTGACACCCTTCAGCCAACAGAGCAGCAAGAACTTACCCAGGAAGGGCTTTTCTCCTCTTGTTGGAATTGTCAGTAATTCAAAGCGCTGCGTGTGTCTGTGGAGTTCAACCTTGTGGTCTCCAACGCTGCTGAGTGGCCAGAGGGGTCCTCAAGCCTCCTGGAGGAAGACCCAGTCAAGCTGTGTTTGAGTTTTATGCTGGTGTGTATTGGCTGTTATCCCACAAATGCAAAGACTGAAATGCTGGTTTCTCTCACAAGAACTCACAGCAGGGTAGCTCTCAGAGGTGGGGAGCACACCTTGCTTCCCACATCCCCCTTGTGCAGATCTTTTTTTGTCTGTGCTCACTGAAAACTTGGAAAGCTCAGGAGCAAGCGGGTGGCCGGCACTTGCTTTCTGCTTTATGTGCCTTTTAGCTGGATAATACACGTGGCCTTGCCTTTCTGTTTACCTTAGGGATTGTTATGACAAAGAAGATGGATTTTTCTTGGCTCTTGCATGCTCAGTGTGTAAACCAGCACAAGGCAGCACACGGTCAGCACGTGAAGCTTGCTCTGAGCTGGGAACTCGGGCTGTTCTTTGATGTGTCCTGTTGACTCCAGCTTGTAGCTCAGTGTCTGCGTTGGCACCTCTGTGCCTGGGAAGCATCTCCTTGAGCTTGTAGCCACTTGTGCTGCTCGCCAACGCACAGGGACTTGTTCCAGATTGCTTTTTCTGGAAATAGGGACACTGGGAAGAGGAGGTACCTTTGAGGGACCTCTGTCTTTTCCTCTGGACCTGGTGAATTCTTGGAAACCATGGGGAAGGGAATCTGTCTACATCTTCAGGTGCTTTTGCTTTTCCCTTTCCCTTTTAGTACGAACAGATTGCCCCCTAATCTTGGGATGACTTTTGTACAGGCTTTTTCTCCAGTCTTGGGGTTCCAAGTCCTTATTTCCCCTCTAGGGAATTGATTCTTTCTTTTTTTTTTCTTTTCCCTGTGCATCCTAATTCCAGGGTGATTTCTGTAATTTCTCAGTGCTAGCTTGTCAGCAGAGACTTGAAATATAAAGCTTTGTAGTGTGCTGTTTAGATGTCTGTATAAACATGAAAGTACCAGATTTTTAACTAGCTTGCTCACATGTCTTTCCTCTGCAGAGCTTTAGCCAAAACACTCTGCTAGAAAAAAGGGGTAGTGAGAAAGTCCAGGTCAGGTGGAGATAGGCTGAGAAGGACTATAACATTGATCTTTGGTTTAGTTTTACTTTTATTTCTTATAACTTCTCAGTAAGAGCAGGGAATGAAGATGAATTGTTTTCATCTCTTGGTGGTCAAAGATTAAGATGGATGAGGCAATGGGCTGCCTGGAAGAAGCTAAGTAAGAGTCCATCTGTGTCCTCCCTCTCTTGCATCCTGGATGAAGTTGGCTTCATTCTTTCTGCTTCCCAGGAGCCCTTCCTCATGCTCCTCCTTAAGTATCTGAGCTGGTGAGTGATTGCATTGAGATTTCTGAGCTCTTTGAACTAGAATAAATGAAAAAGGCTCTGAGGATGGGGCCTCTCATTGGTCATTTGCCTTTCCTCTCTGAGGGCAGGGGTTTGCATCAGGTGTGGTGGTAAATGCACTGGGTTTGGTGCCCCTTAGGTCACGTCCTGCTGAGCCTGCCTGAGCTGCTGGGTGTTTGCTGTAGCTGCCACAGATCTGAAAAATCAAGAGCTGTAGAGTTGAATATTGTCCCATAGAGTTTAAGAGTTAGAACAAAAGAGGCTTTGGGTAAGAGGCAGCGTGGTGGTGCTTGGGTTCAGACACTGGAATTCAGTGTTTTTTGTTTGCCATTCTTTGTGCGTGTTTTAATGGAAAAAGAATGTATCTCATCTGCATCCCAGATTCAGATCTGCAGGGAGAAGTTTCCAGGAAACTTTGAACAACATTCATCCTGTTTTGGGAAGACACAGGTGGGATGTAGTGCTAGGAAGCAGGATTTTTGAGCTGGTGTCTCTTGAGAGCACAGGCAGTGCACTAGTGGTGAGGGGTACACTGCAGCATCATTGTGCTTTAAGTATTCAGTGAATTCTGTTTGTAAAAGTGAAGTTACCAAAAGTGCCTGCAGGGTTGAAAATGTGAGACCCTTGGACAGGTGAAGAGCGGAAGGTGTTGCTGTTTGGCACCCATGCACAGCAGAGTAGGACTCGGTTTATGTAGCAGATGTGAAGCTGCTGTGCTGGGACAGAGCGGGAGCAGGGCTGGCTCAGCTCAGCAGCTCCTGTCCCTGCCCTGGAGCAGCCCTGCCTTGGCAAGTTCTCCCTCTCCTGCCTCCCCATCAGCCTCTGGTGGATGATCAAGAGGCTTCTGGCACCGTGTCCCTGTGTAATGCACTCTTGATGTTGTCATTTTGTTAAGGAGCATCTGAAGGAGGTGTTGGCTGGATCTGGTGCAGGCAGGGGTTGGCTGGTTCCTTGTGTTCTGCTTTGAATGCACGGGTGCTGGTGGGGAAGGAGCACTGGAGAAATGCTCATCTTTGGCACCCAACAATTGAGGCTCCCTGGGGTGGTGCAGTAGCTGGAGTTGAATTCTGAAGCACCAAGAGAATTCCCTACAGGAACACATCACTGCTGCTGGGATAGCCCCTGGCTGGCATCCTTCACAGTGTCACCACGAGGGGACTGGAGCTTTAAGAGACCTTTTTACTCACTCAGCTCTTTACCCTGAGCCAAAAACTTCTGGGTGAGGAGGAGCTGGTGGGTGCAGGAAGGTTGGGCAGGACACTGGGCACTGGACCTCCGGTGCATGGCAGGGCGACTGCCTTCCTGCCTTTCCTGCTCTTTGATGTGCTGCAGGTTTGTAATGAGCATCTGTCCTCTAAGAGAAAACACATTTGAGTTATAAAGTTGAAAAAAGAGGGAGCAATTTTGCTTAATCATTTTCACACAGATCGACGGCGTTTCTGTGAGAGTGAGCGGCATCTGGTTCAAGGGCAGCCTTGGCTGCTTTGAGCTCTCCTGCAGTCTCAGGCAGAGATTGATGTTCCAGATGCTGTTCCCAGCAGTCAGATCAATGACATACTTATTCAGACTTTTCATTTTTTAAAGGGAAAAAAAAAAAAGGTAGATTATGCTGTTTAAGATCATCTGAAGTATCAAGGATCGGTGAGCCTTTCTTTTTTTTTTCTTCTTCCCCCCCCAGAGTAGAACACTGCAAATTATTTCTCTGTTTATGAACACCACTCAGAAGGCAGTGAGCTGCCTGCCTGCCTTGGCAGTCACCCATTCCCTCCCTCCAGCTTCTAGTTGCTGCAAGAAATAAGGAATTTTTTTTAATCCCAAACTCAAAGTATTCCTCTCATGAGAAAGGAGTTAAGTGCAGGAATGCCCCTGTGCCCTGCCCAGGCTGTCCTGGTGTGCACACTTTCTGGTCATCTCCAGGCTTGGTTGTGTTTGTGGGGAAAATGACTGAGTGAAATGGAAAGTGCTGGAAAGCTTTGGGGTTTTGGTTTAAGTTTGGTTTAAATCTGATGAAAACACAAGGCTGCTGCCTGGTCGGCTTGTCAGCTGCCAGCTGAGGTGGCTGGGAAAATGGCTGCTGTGAGTTTGTTGTGGTTTGCCCAAACCAAGCTCATTATGAACCCATTAAATATTTACTCTGTGGGGACCTCTGAGAGCTGCCTGCCTCTGAGAGCCTCACGGTGGTCAGTGTGTTGTTTTGGAGCTGGAGAAACCCTGGGAGAGATCGATGTGTTGCTTGCCAAAGTCGCTAGATATGGCAGGAGCTCTCCTGTATCCCATGGAAATGAGAGTCCTTAACTACTCTTATCTGCTGCCTTGGCTGATGAGCTTTAATCACCAAGATCACAATTGGCCTGTTTTCCTTGGGATGCTGAAGCTTCCTTTGGCTCCTGGCATCACACCCTTTATCCTGGAATGTGAGTGGCTGAAGATGATCCATAAAAGCCACTCACAAAGAGAAGCAACATCTCAAGAAAGGCTTGGTGGCTGCTGGGATGGACCCTGAAGCCCATGCTTGGCGTTTGGTGGCATGAGCAAGTTGTGTCTGAGCAGACCCTTGGCCTTGGCCAGGGTGGGTTACTCAGGTTGATTTTTGCCCATTCAGAGCTTGCACTCTGCATGAGATAAAGAAAAAAATCCACAAAGCAAACTGGAATTAAGCTGCAGGTTTTGTTCTCATTAGTGTAAAATCATAAAATCTGGTGTTTCTGAAGTCTCTAAGGAGAGAAGGAGAATTAACTCCTGGAGAATGTAACCGGAGGATACTTAAAAGGCAAATTGTTCACATACTTTCTTTAAAATTTGCATGAGTGTAGTAAAAGGTCATCCTTACTGCAGAGTCTCCTCAGATCCTCTCCTGCCGGTGGCTGATTGCAAGAGCCTGTTGCTAAGTGTTCCTGGAAACGGAATAGAGATGAAGCAAGATAATTGAACAAGAAGGAGGGAGAGGAGGGGAAAGAACTTGGAGCTGGTGAACGAAGCGCGGGGCTGCCAAACGAGATGAGTGTTCTGGAGTTTGACTCGGTGGCTGCATTTAATCAGTTCTGACCAGGGGTGGGGAAGGGGTGACTGAGCCCAAAACTTTGTGGCAGAGCTTTGGAAAAAGCTGCTTGGACACCATGGCTCATCCAACTCCAAACATGTTGCTTCCTTGCACTGAGGCTGGAGCGGGGCTGGGAAGGCAGACTGTGCTCCACGGTGCTTTGGGCTCTCTTCTTGGATAAAATCTCTGTTCCGGCAGCATTTGTTAGCCTGGGATCTTCTTCTGGAAGGGCAGTGATCATGGAATGCAACAGGATAAAATGGATAAAATGAGAACACTAATCCAGATCTTGACCAAGGCAGAAAGTCTTCAACTCCTGATGGCTTGTCTGGTGTTTTCTGCCCATTTCAGGTCAGGCTCCTCTCTGTAACACCCAGTGGATGTTCTGTGAGCTACAGAAGCAGATAAACCCCTGGCGCAGCTCCTTTTATTGCTGAAAAGACAAGGAAGCAAAACTTCCTCCTTTAACTTTGGTCTTTCTCTAGTTGCTCTCCTGTAAAACCACCAGACTTTCTCTGTCTCCATGGAGCGATTTCCTGGAAACAGTTTTAATAACCATATCTGGAGTGATTTTTATCATCCCAGAGCGTTTTTACAAACTGAGTGTAGTAGCAGCTGAAATCTGAGGAAGATCACTGCCAGTGCTCACCAGTCTTGGTGCTTTATTACAGAACATGTGATTGGCAATTTTTAATGTACAAAATCTCTTTTATTCCCACCAGAAAGATGAGGCAGCACTCCCACTGTCCAGCCTGCTACATCACCTCCTTCATCGACCTGAAGCCTCCTCGGTGGTGGAGTTGGCACCAGTCCCCTCTCTGAATCCTGCTGTTTCCAAGCCTCCCCCTCCATCTGGGGCTGGCTCTCAGCAGAGGGAATTATTGTGCTGCATCTTCTCTGACACATTGAATGTACCTGTGGGATTCACACTGTCATTTGCTCCTGGCAGCAGCCTCTTGTCTCGCTGTGCTGCTCTGTGCTGTGCTGGGGGTGGCAGGAGTGACACTGTGCTCTGGGCTCGCTCGCACCAGGGCTTGGTCCTCCCTCCCCTGTGCCATATTTCATCCATCTGCTAACTCACAGGCTCTCATCCCTTTGAGAAACCGTATTTTTTTACTTCTGTCAGTTAAGTCGGCATGTCGCTGGAACTTAGGATTTTGATTTATCACCATCACAGTTTGGTTCAGTGGTTGCAGGGTATGCAGCCCAAGCCTTAAAATGAAGAAGAGGGAGCCCCAGCCTCTCTTGTTCCCCCCAGTTGATGACTCTGGAGCCAAGCTGGGTGGCTTCTGTGTCTCGGTGCTGTGTGTCACCAGACAGATAGGGTTCCCTCCCTCACCTTGCACCTGGCCCACCAATGTCTTTGCTGCAAACCCCATGTCCCCTCAGCCCTGTCTGCCAGGCCCCTCCAGGCTCACCCAGCACTGCTTATCCCTCCCTATCCCAGCAGCTGGAAATGGTTTTTGCAAGCACCTCCCTGCACTGCTTCCACGCTCAGCCCAACTCCCATCTATGCCCTCCCAGTTTCCCTGTCCCTCTTCCTCCTCACAGCTCTCACCACCAGCTTTGCCGGAGTGCAGCTTGAGGGGAAAGCCTCCCTGCTAAGGAGCAGTCAGGGGGGAAGTGGCTTCTCCAGGTCATGTTGTGGTGGAGATGTTGGTGGATCTGTGATCAGCTTTGTTCTGTGCTGGTTGTAATGCATGCAGGTGATGAATTGCAGGGCTCTGTAGCCTTTCCCTGCTCAGAGTGGCTTGGCGTCAGGCAGGTTTATGTTTCCAGCCTGTGTAGCTTTTCTGCTCAGAGGCTGTGTTGGTTTGGGAAGGAGGAGCAAGAGAACAAGTGCTTGAGAGGCGAGTGTTTTCCAGGCAGCCTGACCTTGCCATGTATCCTGCCTGTGTCACGAGTTGGTCTGATGGTCTCACAGGGCACCCAGCTGGCTCCAGGCCACTGCAGCTCTGGGGCTCAGCTGTGCTTGTGAATGCATTAAGAAGACACTGAGGCCCTGAAAGCAACGTCATTGCTGGTGGTTTATCCCAGAGTAGTTCTGGCAGTGGAATGGTTGTGCAGAATGGACATTATGGCTCCAGAGAAGAAATTTCTCCTGAGTGCTGTGGCTACATTGGGTGGTGCAAGTTGTGGGACCCCCTTCCACCCCTAAAACTCTGGAGGAACAGGAGAACTGAGCAGTCGCTGGTGGGGATTGCTCTTTCCAGCTGGAGCTTGAGAGCGCCTGAGTCTGGTGAGCTCCTGGCATATTCTGACCCCAGTGTGGTTACAGAATGAACCCCTGGAGCCGTGCTGCCCTTTGGAGCTGTGAGCAGAGCCCAGTGCCCATCCCGTGTGCAGAGCCTAGAGCTGCCCTGGCAGTGTGGGCTGTGAGCAGGCACTGGGGCTGTGGTTATGGCCTTTCTTGTGTAACCTTTGCAGGAAAATCCTCCTTGGGTTGTGAGCCAGGAATGCTGCCAGAGCGAGATTCCACGCCATCGGCTGAGACGCCAGGATGGATGTGGCTGTAGGGAGGGCCAGACCAACCAGTGCACCCTCTCCCGAGATCAGCTTGGAGGAAAGTAGTTGCTTGTAAATATTCCCAGAGTTTGTAGTGATGCAAGTGTTGAGTTGAGCAGAGGATTTTGTGATGAGGTGTTAGCAGCAGTGCTGTGGATGAGCTGTTGTGTTTGAAACAACGCTGTGTTAATGAGCAGGTTTCCCAGCCAGTGGGTGTATTGGCAGCACTGGGCAAAGGAGGGTGTTTGCAGGTGTCTTGGTCGATTTACAAGGGTCTCTCACGTTGCCAGTCTAGGGGATGGCCTGGTGCTGAAGGGCTCCAGGGAGGTCACTGCTCGCGAGGCTCTGGATGCTGGGGCATCCTGAAGCCCTCCCTCCCCTGGATGTGTTACAGTGCTAACAAATACTCTATTGTTTTCCAGCAGTTTGTTGTTCTGATTGTGTAAGGTTCCCTTTCGGATTAACTGCTAAAAACAAAACAGAAACCACACTAATACCTCATTGTATTTAAAGAAAAAATAAATAAAAATCCCCATTTCCCAGGAGATTTAAAAGGCTTTTGTGTTTGGTGGGAACCCCATGTAAACTCGTGGGCTTTTCAGAAGTGTTTGTTTCTTAATGATGTGGGATTGTGAGGCATCTGACCTCGAGGTTACTGCTGGAGCATGACACCAGCTGCCTTCCAGGGAACAGTAGCAGGAAAAGCCAAGGTGATGGGTAGGAAACCTGGGCTGTCACATGTGGTGGTGCTGGCGGCCACCCTGCTTCTGTGACAGATGAGACTTGGGACCAGGAGAGACCATGAAGACCATGAACTTTGATTTGACATCCCAACCTGCCACCCCACCCCTTGTCTTTCCTAGAACAGATGGAAAAAAATCCCTTCCCTATAGAGGCAAATTACTCCTTTTTTCTTATTATCTTTGTGTTTATATAGCTGGTTCTTGCTCAGGGCTGGTCATTTGGGGGTGTGATTTATATAGGCCATGTATGATACACTTCTAGATGGGTCTTAAATTTTTCCCACATATGCTTTAACTCCCTCTGTCCTCACTGCTATTTATTTATTGCTCTTGCTGTCAACCAGAAAGACATAGAAAAATGCCAGTGCAAAAAGATACCAGAAGGTGGGTTCAAGGTTCTGCACCCATTTTTTGTGTCAGCCCTGTGCCCCCATTCTCCTGGGGGCACAGTGGAAGTGCTTGGCCTAAAACAGAACAGCAAGGAGAAAAATGTTTAATGAAATACCCTTCAATGCTCAGATGTAAGCTGCTTTTTAAACAGTAAACAGGTGAGGGGAAAAAAAACCCCAAAGCATTTCTTGGAGATGCACATTTTCTAGTCCTGGCTAGGATGCTTCATCCTTAAGTTCTGCCTCTAAATGCAATTTGAGCAACACCTGGAAAGAAGGAGGTTTATAAAAGACATCCCCATAGTGTTGATAGACCAGCCTGTCCTGTAGCATCCTCCCTGCATGATTTGCTGCCTCTGTTGTTATCTGTATGTTTAGACAAGTGCTACTTTGCCCTGATCTGGGACCAAATCAAGCTGCCAGCCCAGCACAGCTTTGCAACTTGCACATAGAAAACAGCCAGGCCAGTGCCAATGTCTGCTCCGGGCCCTGGGGCTTTGCTCTCCATAGATCATCTTAACCACTCTTCAGCTCTGCTCAAATTAAATGTTTTCCTATCAGATGTGGGCTGCGGAGGATCTAGCTTGTCAGCCTACGTGTGTCAGGAGGAGAGGAGGCAGCCTGTGCTCTGAGCCAGGCGCACGCACCAGCCATATGCTGCTTTGCCCTGCAATGAAATGCTCAGCTCGCAGTCGCTTGGGCGTCTTAGCTGTGAAATTGCAAAGAGAGCAGCTCCAGCACTGGGCGGCCGGGACAAAAATGGGAAGAAGTGAGGGGGCTGGGATGGGAGTTTGGGCTGGCCCGGGTCCCTCACCCTGGGATTTTGTCTGCAGAGCTTCTCAGGGGAACAAAGAGTAGCCCTCCGCTGGTGGCTGCCTCACCAGAAAACCCTGCAGAGAGGATTTCCTTCCGCTTCGGCTCCAAAGCTTTTGCTGTTGTGTGTCATGGTCGGGAAGGATAAAAGCTCAGGATTTTGAGCTGGCTCCTACCAGGGTCTCGCCTGTCCCCTCGCCAGCCATGGGGTGAGGCAGGCGACTGCAAGCTGGACCATGCTGTGCCAGTCTCCTGCCACAGAACTGCGTCAGGCTGGAGGATGGAGGTGACAGGAAGGGTGTTTGGTTTTATTTTTATTTTAATATTTTTTTTTTTCATACCAAGTCATATTACTGGAATGTCACTGGCAGGGGGACCATCCACAGCAGGCATTGCTGGGCTGATTGCTGGGGGAAACTGGTCCTAAGGTTGATTTTAAATGAGGTTTGTCCCATTGTAGATAGTGTAAGGGCAGAGGGGAATGTTAAGGTGGTGGCTCAGCTGCCCACCCATCCATATGCACCAGCAGCCCCAGTGCCCCGCGGTATCATTCTCAGCCATTCACATCAATCTTATTTATTGCAATTCCAAACCCTCCCTCCTCAGCTCATTAATGTTCTCAGAGCAGACAGTTCTCTCACCATTGTATTTTGTAATTAGATTTTTATTTGCTTTCAGAGAGAAACAGCAGCACAATAGACATTCATTTATCCCAAGCCTCGCTCGGTCTCCTCTGTGTCACAAGGTCAGACCTTGACGTGCACCATCTGCCCTCGGTGCCTCCCCCCGCTATTCAGCTGCGTGTTGTTCCCCCACCATGTCCCCCTTCTGCTAAGGGGGTTCTCTTCTGCAGGGAGGGAGAGGAGTGGCCAGGGAGGGCTGGATGAGGAGCCTTCACCGGAGCCGAGCCTGAGTTGCAGGGACAGGCGTGAACTGGATTTAAATGGATGGGGTGAGGGAGAGCCTGTTGTTCTGCAGCCCCGTGCCTGCTGTCTGTAGAGCCTGGGTGGCCCTTGGTGCTTGTAAACCCTTTAAGGCACAATGTAAAAGCTGTAGTGTAACATTGCGAGTGAGGACAGAGCAGTGCTGGGCTATGGGAGTGGAGTGGTGGCCCTGGTTGTCTCACGAGCCTGGAGCTGGTCTGTGTGGTGGAGCTGGAGGTAGAGCTGGGAGGTGAGCTCTGCTGGTCCCTGTAGCACTGGACCAAGGGTGTTTTTCCACCTGAGCACTGCTTGTGTGTTCCTTAGACTTCATAGTTCAGCCTATGGCTCTGGGATGAGAGACCAGCCAGAGGAGAGCTCATGTGTGTAATGGAAACTTGCCTGGGCTCTCACACAGGTGCTCACAGGGCTGTTGGAAAGAGGGGTGTTCCAACACCAGAGGAATTGCCCAGACCCTGGGGGTGTTGCCTTCAGGGGTGGATTTTTAGAGGAAAAGTGGCTTTGCATTTCATTTAGCAGAAAGCAGCAGCTGTTGTCTGCATTGGGAACAAGTTCTTTATGGATGAGTTGCTGAGGGATCTGCTTTTGAGTTTTTCAGCCAACTTTGGCTGGCTGTCAGGTCAGAATGGAACTTGAGTTGTAAGATGAACAGAGGCAGTGTTTGCCCTGCTGCTGGCATGGGCAGGTGCCTCTGACACCCCCCTGTCTCCTACGCAGAAGCAGCTCTGTATCCTATGGAAGAAGGAGGCGTGAGAGCTTTTATGGTCCAGGTTCACACAAGATCAGAGGAACGCAGCCCCCAGTGTGGGTGGGAGGGCTGTTTTCCCACCGGCCAGGGCTCGTTTCACTGCAAGCAGTTGTGCTTTGTCTTTGCCAGCGTGAACCACGGCAGCTCTGGGTTTATGTTAGCAAGTGAACATGACCAGGGCTGATAAATCCATCAGCACAACCAAAAATAGAGCCCAGCAGCTGCTGGGAGCTGGGAATCCCTCCCCCACTGGTACGCACAGGG
>JANHGL010019579.1:29921-48708 GCA_024611195.1 Ceyx melanurus
CGGGAACGAAAGGTGGGGCCGAGGAGCGGGGGGGCGGTGGGGATGTGTGCCGCAGTGGTGGGGGCGGGGCGGGGGGGGGTGTCATTCGTCCGGGCCGGGTGCCAGGAGTGTGGAGCCGTGGGCTGCTGGGGAGACCTCGTGTCTGACACCTTTATCTGGAAAAATTACTGTGGCTGTCTGCAAACTGCTCTGCAGTGGGAGTCTCAGCCAGGCCTTTCCCAGTCGTGTGGTGCAGGGAGCAGCTCTGTAGCCAGGGCCGGGTGCTGCTGTGTGGCCTGATACCTTGGGATTGCCTTGGACCTCACATACAAAGTGATGGTTTTAAAGCCTCACACAGCTGGTCCTGGACAGAGTCACAGAGGGGAGCACAGGGCTGTGGTTTCCATGTCCTCCAGGACAGTGCAGTGATGCTTTTCCACTGGGATAAGGTTACTGGAGGAATCTGGTGACTCTGTTTTTTCCACTGGACTGCTGTACTTAACCACCTGCCTAGGGGCCAGTGAGGTTTCCCAATGCCGATCAGCCTGTGCAGCATCTTGCAAGGGGCTGTGTTTCCTCCCTTCTTCCCCAGCAGCACCCTGAGGTGAGCACTGGGTTGAGCAGCCGTGCAGCCTGAGCTGGGAAAGAGAAGGACGCTCCAAGAGGATCAGCTGCTTTCAGGCTGAATAGTCTGTAGATTATTTTCACATCTGTGTTAGCTTTGGCTTGATCCCACAGATTTGCAACAGCTGTTGGGAAGCAGAGCAGAGATCCCCTCTTTAAATGGATGATCAAATCCTCAGAGTGTAGAGTATGTTATTTCTATGTCATCCTCTTCACGGCAGGAAAACCAGCTTTTCCAAGTTGCTGAGGCAGCGCTCTGCCCGCCTGCCGGAGCCATCATCCCCACAGCCTGCAGTTTCAGAGCCAGCCATCATTTGCTTTTCCCATCCCACGCCCAGCCCAATGCAGGATCCTTCTCGAGGTGTGTCTTTGTGCAAGTACCTGTATCCTTGTGCAGGATGCCTAATTTCTCCTGGGCTTCCCTTCCTGCCTGGACCACAACCTCCTATCTGCTTGTACACCGAGGAGGAGCTTGGCTGCTCTGGGAACCTGTGTGTGACAAACCCTCAGCGCTGTACCCTGAGTGAAACAAACTGGTGCAGGGGTTTGCAACAAGATGGGTTATGTCACCCTGGTGTTCAGAGGCAGTAGGTGGAGAGGGTTTGTCTTTGCTGGATTCTGCAGTTTAGCTGCAAAATAGTGGTGTGGAAATCCCATAGTGAGCTATCTTTTCCAAAAAGCCCAGTTGAAATGAGCCAGGCCTATTTCCTATCAAAGTTCTGCTCTTTCAGGTCAGACCTGCAGTAAAAGGAGCCATCGGGCTTCCTTCAGAAGTGTCTGGTTGGTTTGGTTTGGTCTTACCCCTTATCTGGGGTGTCCCAGCCCCACTCCTTTGAGTACAGCGAGCGATGCAGCCTCCTGGCTCTGGAGCACAAACCCTGCTGCTTCCCGGGCCAAGCAAAACTGCCAGAACCGCAGTAGTGCCCCGGGGCAGCTGCTGCCCCTACACAAAGGGCTTGTCAAAGTGAAGTGTAATGTAAGCAACTGTTTAAAGGGAACGACCCAATTGCTAGTTGTAATTTCCTCATTGTTTGCAACACCCTCTTAAAAGCCTGTGATCCTTATAAAGAGCTCTTCCTACCCTTTAAACTTCACAAGAGTGGGTTTTACCTTCTGTGGTTTGAATGAGCTTGTTATGAGAGGGCTGGTTTGTATTTAGTTTTATTTCTTTTTTTCATGTCCAATACCCTTTGGGTTGGGAATCAGCATAGTGAATGAATTTGCTCGTCCCAAGAAATCAAAGACTGGTAGGCAGGATGCAAAACCTTTCCTCTCTCTAGGTTAATAGAGGTTAATAAATTCTTCCTGGATCAGTGGTAACACTTGCTGCAGATCCAGGAGTGTTTTGCTAACACCCCCTTCCAAGTGGCCTGACACGTGTCGCTCATCCAGATAGATCTTCTATTAAAAAGTGTTGGAAGAAGTGCTTCATACAGTGACTTTAAAACCTGAATGTGGATGTGACTTTCTCCCTCAGCTAGATATGTGATGAGATCTTCACAGTGCCTTCCATTCCTGCCCTTGCTACCTTGCCCCCAGGTCATTCCCATCTCAGGGAGCTGCCTCTACTGGGAAATCAGGGCTGGCAGTCTGCAGTTGTGACCTCTTCCTCTGGAAATGGGGTCTGGTTTCTGTGTGAGATACTGATGGAAGCAGCTGCAAGCTGTGTGAGGGTTTCTCTGGCTCTTGTGCTTAAATCCTTGCTGGTGCTGGGTGGGATTCTCAGTGGTCCTCTCCTGCCCTTCTCCCGTGGCTGGGTTTTATTCTCCAAACCTGAGAAAGCTGTAAAAAAACAGAGCCTGAGGAGCTTTGCAGAACAGAGCTTGACGTTAGGGGAAGGTGGTGATTCATTTCCTTCCCCTCTGGCTCTCAGCTATGGTTTGGCTTTTGTTTAAGAGTTTGATCATTCACTGCTGGGCTGTTTAGGTTGAACAGCTCAGAGAAGTGTAAGTAAACGGGGTGATTGCAGCAGCCCCTCGATTCGTGGTGGTGACCAGCTCCTCTGGCCTGGGTCAGCCCACACCTGCAGCTGGCCTGTGCCAGCAGCTGTCATCATCTTGTTCCTCCCCATCCAGAGAGCTTCTGTACATGAGTTAAGCTCCAAATTATACTGTACCAGGAGCACATGCTGAGAAACATCAACCCAAGGACTGTGCGACACCCAGAGTGCTCAGTCACTGACGTGCAGAGCTGAGGTCACTGCCAAACATAATGACCAGCAGACAGGAGCACCTAGAGCTGGGGATGCCCAGAGTGTGGTCATCACAGCCCATGTGGCTTCTGCCCAGTGCTGCTGCCAGCCTGGCATTGCAGGAGAGGTGAGCTGGGCTCTGCAGCCCCCAGGCTGATGTCAAACCCATTCAGCAGCTCCTGGGAAGAAACCCGGGAAGCCTCTGTTGCAGCAGAATTGTGTTTCTGTGTTGGCCTTCTTTGCAGCGTGACTGTGTCTTGGCAGGGCTTGCTGGTTTGTTTAATGAACATTGAAAGGGGAGGGGAGGAAACAGCCAGGGAAGCATTACAAATTGCTTCAGAGCAGTGGCATTAAAAGTATTTGCGCTTACCATGTCTTCTAAACAAAGACCTCAAAGTATGGCAAATATCCCCATTTCACTTGCAAAGTGGCAAATGCAGCAGCAGGAGAAGCTCTACCTGTGCTCGCAGCCACATCAGCATGTGTGAGGCAAATGGTCTCACCAGCAGTACTGAGGAGATGGCATTGATGGTGCAGGTGTCTGCAGGTGCTGGAGGTCCAGGCTGGCCCAGCAGTTCTGAAAAGATGCCCTCAGGTGCCTTCACATTTCTTGCTGAAACACCAACTGTGTTTCTTGGCTTAGCTCTGACCTCTGGTCTGAAAGGTGCTAATGCTCCTAAATCTCCCCATCACGCTGCCATGTTTTACCTTTCTCCTCTCCCCTCCCAATCTCTTTTACAGCTGAAGCTGTGGAACAAGTACAGAGTCTCCAACATTCCTTCCCTGATATTTATCGATGCCTCCACTGGGAAGGTGGTTTGCAGGAATGGCCTCCTGGTCATCCGAGATGACCCAGAAGGTAAGACCTGGAGTCCTGTGTGCCATAGGAACATGGGCAGACAGCTGCCTTTTCACTGCAGTTCATTTTTAATTGCCTTGGAGCTGGGGGGGAAGGGAAACAAATGGCTATTGTCATACTTCACTAATCGAGGCACTGTATTATTTTCAGCATAACATTTTCTGCATCATTCCTGCCAGATCTTGTGTTTTAGTTTTGCTTGTTGAAAAGAACAAAGATTTCCCCTCCAGGATTTTGTCTGAAGTGCTAATGAGGAAAAAGTTAGACTAACTGAAACATTAAGTTGGGATTTTTCTCTTATGAAGGCACTTGGACAGACAGACAGACTTCATACCTCGGGAGGAGCAGAATCCCTTCAACATGCCAAGTGGGACTTTATCACTGACATCCCACTCTGTTAGGATAATTAATTCCCCATTCTTTAGAAATGCATCAGAAAAATGCTACCATTCTGTTTCTGAGGCTTACTGTGCTGGGGGTTCTTCTGGTATCTTCTTCCAATATGCAAAAAACAGTATGAGCAAGTTAAGTGCCCTTGCTCACAGACTCTGCAGACCCCTCATTCAGCTGCTCTAGGCTCTCTGTGCATGTGTTACCCACCCAGCATTTCTTGATGCCATAGCTTCTGGCTGTGGTGACAGAGTCTTTAATTCAGGTGGCAGGATCTGTGCAGCAAGAACGTGTTGTGGCCTGAGCCATCTGTGATGGTTCCTCCTTGCTGGCTCGATATGTAGTTTGATGGCTCTGGGAACTGGCAGCAAATGATTTGGAGCATGTGTTTGTGTGCAGGCACACATGCTTGTTTTGGGGTGCAGAGGGTTAGTGGAAGTTTAGTTTATTTAATATATATAAAAAACATAAACCATCTTTTACATACACATAATGTTTTACAGATAAGTATGTAATTTTAGAAAAATACATGGTTAATATCAGTACAAAGCAAATAGTCTGACTGCATTCCTGAGCATGTACCACCTTGCCCTCTGTTGTTAAAACAAACACTGCTGATAAGGGAAAAATGCCTCATCAGGCACAAAACCAGAGCAGGCTTCGCCAAGCTGAAGGAAAGACTTGAGCAAGGAAAGAAGAGGTGGCCCTGACTCCAGAGTTTGGCTCCCTCATATATTTGCATAAGGTGGGATGGGTTTTGGTATGGTTTTTGTTTTGTGGAATTTGCTGTAGCTGTAAATGCTACACATCTATCTTGTGTCTTCTTTCCACCCCCATCCTGGCTCCTTCAGGTCTGGAGTTCCCGTGGGGACCAAAACCCTTCAGTGAAGTTGTTGCTGGGCCTCTGCTAAAGAACAATGGCCAGACACTAGACAGTAGTGCCCTGGAGGGCTCGCACGTGGGGGTCTATTTCTCTGCGCACTGGGTGAGTAGTAGGTGCTTTGCAGAGCAGTTGGCATGAGCTCGGGGGTGCTCTGGGGATCCCCCTGCAGCTTTTGCTCTGGGGGAGGGCATAGACCTTGGGCTGGCTGCTGTTGAAGCAGTCAAGATGCTCCAGTCATTCTGGAGGAAGCCACAGTGTTACAGTGGCCTGTTATCCTCAACTGACCCTTCAGGAGGAGAAAAATGGTCAGCTTTTTTAAATGGAAGAGGTTTTATTGGCAATTTAAGGGCCGTAAGACCCATCCACGCTCAGGGCTGCTGCCTGGCACTCGGGCAAAGATGAGGTCATGTCTGTCTTTCCACGGTCACGAGGTCATGTGGAGCTGCTGCGTGTGGGTCTGACCCCGTGGAGGAGAGGGTGCCATTCTGCCTGTGTTGTGTTTTTGCAGTGCCCGCCGTGCCGAAGCCTCACGAGGGTCCTGGTGGAGTCCTACCGGAAAATCAAGGAGGCAGGCCAGAAGTTTGAGATACTCTTTGTTAGTGCAGACAGGTAAGGAACCGCTGACACCCTGTGCAGGCAGAGCTGGCTGCCCCCAGGCTGGGAAGCTCTAAGCACTACCAGTTTGTTTTGAGGAGAAAACGGGACTTGGGGTAGATCAGGTTGGCTCTGGTGTCAGCAGGGCTGCCTAAGTCCTTTGCCCTCTGCCCAGGAGAGGGTGGGTAGCAAGGGCAGTGCTGGGCTGGGAGCAGGTACTGGCTGTGCAGCAGCTCTTGTGTTTCTCCTTGTGGCTTGTGGGTCTGAAGTCTAAAGGATGCTCACGCTGCTGCTGTCACTGTGGGTTGACATTCAGATGCCCTGGAGAGTTAGAAATATTTCATCAGGCAAAAAGGCACAAGGCTTGAGGGGTCGTGGGCTGGAGGTTTAGTCTGGCTCTGCCTGGGCTGTGTCTGTGAGCGGCCCTCACCGGTGAGCTTTGGTTGAAGGATAAAGGTCTTTGCAGCCTGGGTTTTAATGAGAAGAGAAAAGCTCCTGGCAGTCCAGGGGGCTGCGCTCTGGCTCCCATGCCATGTTGCCCTCATGCAGGTCAGAGGACTCCTTCAAGCAGTACTTCAGCGAGATGCCCTGGGTAGCTGTGCCCTACGCCGACGAGGCCAGGCGGTCGCGCCTGAATCGACTCTACGGCATCCAAGGTAGGAGAGGCTGCGCTGCCGCTCGGCTCTTCTGCTCCTTCTGCTCAAGAGTTGTAACGGCTCCCACTTGTAACTAAAACAAGAAAACAGCAAAGCCAAGCACAGTGCCCCAGGCAGAGCCGTTTCGTCTTTCTGCTCTCCACAAGCTCACATTCCTACCACCTGCCAGGCAGGCTGTTAGTTGAAACAGGACTTCCATAAACAACCTAATTCTTCCTGGAAACTTGGAAGCTGTTCCTTGGCTTGGATGTTTTTTGCCTAATTACCGATTTATTTATTTTTATTTTTCTTGAAGGTTTAAATTTCATTTTCTTGCTGTTTTATGTAACGCAAAGGCAGGCCGTGGCGCTCTGCAGAGGCCGAGGAAGATGGCATCTGGTTTATGTTAGTGACATGAATTACAGAGGAGTGAGTGTTTGATGTAAACCATGGCTTTGCTTTTACTGTACGTGCCTGTGCCAGAATTCCAGCAGCCCCGGCTCCTCGGAGGGGCAGGGGAAAGACTTCATCTGTCTGGGTGGCTTCAAAGAGGCACGAAGATGATAAAAGCTCACAGCAGCCTCCTGGGGACTGGCACCTCGTTCCTGCAGGCACCTCGTTCTACAGTGTAGCGATGTGCAATGTGACAGGCTCACAAGGAGGTCTCCTCTACATACTTACAGGTTCACCCTGTGTTTAAAGGGTCTTGCTGCAGTGCTTCTTGCCCATTTCTGTGTGGCATTGGTGAGATGGGCACAGGTTGGCAGAGGGTTCATGCTGTCAGCAGGTGATGGGGGGATATTGCCAAGGATGGCAGGAGAAATGATCCCTCCTCGTGGTCCTGTCTGACCACCAGTTCTGGGATGAACTCAGGTGCTGTCCCCCACATCTGTTCCCTGACCTTAAACCAAGAATAACCATTTACCTGCTTTAAATTGCCATCAGTTTGCTGCTTAATTACCCTCCCAGGAGGCAGGAGCTTTCCAGATTCATCCATCTTTTCCTCGGCCTGCTACAAACCTCTGTAGTGCTGGTTTCAGCTGAGCACAGCAGGACTGCTGCCAGTTTCACTGGGACTTTCTGTAAATAAGGTGTCCAGCCCAGGATACTTGATCACCAGACATGCTGTAGCCAGGGAAACAGTGACAACAGCTTTCCCTCTAACTCCAGCCACCAGGTCCTTAAATATCTCTCTTCATTGTGTGCTGACCTGAAAATGTAAATATTTGCTATTCCCCTGAGCTGTGGTGCCTTCCTCTGTCAGGGAAGCTCCCTTGTTACCCCTTCATTTCAGCTTCTCTCCCAGGGACACTGACCTTGGGATTTGGGCATGTTTGAGTGCAAACCCTTCTGCTTATCATGGTTTTCCTGTGAAGTGGGAACCTCTCTGCCAGGGTGAACTGTGATCCGACAACGTGGAATCCAAGTGTGGAGACTGGCTGCTTTGAACCCTCGTGCTGCTCCCAGGGCTTCCAGCTTGCTGTTGATCCCTGCACAGGCAGCAGCTCGGGATCCTCCCTGCTGAATTTGAGGTTTGCCATCAGGCTGCCACGCCGGCTGTAGCGAAAGCTTCCAGCAGACTGAGCTAGATGTCCTGAGTCCAGCTCAGGGCCACTGGTGATCATCCCATCTAAAGGGAAAATTGGATCTATGTCACTTCAACTGCCTTTCCCCAAATCTCTGGCACTGCCAGGCATCTTCGAGCCCTCTTTGGAGCTGCACCTATGCACCGAGAGTGTGTAGCCCCTTCAGTGTTCAGGTTACCATCCTGGTGGTGGTGCCTTGGGTTGGGAGAGCAGTGTGAGTGTGAGTTGGGTTTTCTGATGGCTTTTGTATGCCTGGAAGCTGAACAACAGAAGAGCTTGTCTTCCCTGAGTGCTCAAAGCTCCCGAGTGGTGGAAAGCAGCAAGAGAGTAAAATCTCTTGTTGTTTTAGTCCTCTGTTGGCCCCTGCAGCATTCAAAAACTCAGTGTAAAATACAAGTTGAGTTATTGGCTTTTATTTGGGTTTCCTTGAATGCCTGTATTCATAACCCTTGTGCAGTCAGTGGGCTGCTCCCTACCCACCTATATTAAATTGCCTCTGGGTGCAGCACTGTCTTGAGAGGGAGTCATGTCTCCTGTCAAAGCTGCTTAGAAATAATTCTGCATTGTATGTGCTGCTCCTGGGCTGTGTGGTCCTGCTGCTGGTGAAATCCCCTGACATTAGCTCCCCTTCCAATGGGATGGGGAGCAGTGATAAATGTTATGGGCATGCAGAAATTGTTGTGCCTCTTATGAGAGATTTTTAGTCTCCTGAATATTCCCTATGGACTATGTGGTGTATCTTTGGGATGTTCAGTCCCTCAGGGGAGCTTCTAAAACCTGTTGTTTACCCCCTGTCCAGACACCCACAGGTCATTCCCCCCAACCCCACCTGGGAGTCGCTGTTGTGGGAGGATTCTTGTACTCCAGATGTCTGGAACTTCCCTCTGAAAAGTTAAAAAAAAAAGAAAAGCAGTAAAACCCACCATCCATCCCATGGTTGGTGTGTTGAGTGCTTGCCTTGCAGTGATTTTGATCACTCACCCAACAGACGTAATGCAGGTGAGATTTCCATGTTGGATATGTGGCTTAATATATAAGTAAGTAAATGTATTTTCAGGTTCAGTAAGAAATCATTTGGCCCCTGTGTTTTCATAAAATGCTGGCCCCGTGGGGACCGAATCCATTTTCTAACACATGAAATCAAACCGAGCCCGTCTATGCTAATTCCTACCCCAGCTTATACAATATTCATGGCAGTGTCTGATCTGTGATTCTACTAGATAAGTAAATTCTGATGTTATGACTCATGGCAATTACCAAAGCCCCCAAAAGGCAATAAAATAACAAATAGTGGCTGGGATGAGCGGGCGGGGGGGGAACCTGGGTGGGAAGTATTGCAGTTAATGTATGTGAATAAGGTTAAGAACAGGTCCCCTGGTCCTGCTGATCTATGTCCAGTGCAGAGAGGATGTGTTTGCCAGGGGAGCAGTAACAAGGTTCACCTGGAAAGATGAGGTGGATCCTGTGGAATCACTTTATCTGAACCCTGGGGACCCAGCCAGGGATGTGTAGGAAGGAGCTGAGAAGTCAAAGGAGTGATGCCTGGGACCAGGAGCAGCCTCAGCCTTCACCAGGTGGGTCCAGGCACAAGAGCTTTGTGACTGGAGGGAAACCTCTGATGCAGGGTCAAAGGTGCAGGAATTAACTCAGTGTGTCTGAAACCCAGCCCCAGGTTTTCTGATACATTACTTGTATTTTCCAAACATGCTAAACCCAGGATGAATTATCTTAAAGTAGTCTCTTTTTTTACTGAGTCAGTTTGTAATTTGCAGCTGGAGGTTTTAGTGGTTGTTGCTTTGGGTGTGTGTGTGTGTATCTGTGTGTCTCATACACAAATCAGGTAAAGTCAGAATGCTTTGAATAGTGGATGAAGTCTCTGATGGCTGTGGGATCACACTCCGAATGAGCCATGTCTATATTGGGCCCTTCATTTTCCCAGAGCAGCAAAGCTCGTTTGCAGTCTCTGCCTTGGTATTGTGAGTTGCTGAGGCTGGCAGGTACCCGGCTGGTCCCACATCTCTAGCCTGCCCTTTGTGTGCAGTGCAGGTCTGGAGAGGACAGAAAAGTGGGGTAGGGAATCCCTATAAATGGATAAATCCTGAATCATGTGGGATGCTGATCACCGTTTGCTTCTCTTGGCTTCTGTAGCACTTTGTGCCTTGAAGGGTAGGGCTAGAGAGAGATTTCCCAATTCCTTCCAGTCTGTTTAACCCATCCTTGCCCTAGAGCTATTTTGAATACCAGCAGGTAATGAATAAGCCTTTCTGTGATACAAAATGATTTTCTTGGCGTACCCTCTGGATTCGCAAGCCTAGCTGTTGGACACGTTTCTGTGCTGCTGCTCCTGCACCACCAGCCTGGTGCTCAGTGCAGCCCCAGCACACAGGCAGGAATGTGAGTGGGGAATGAGGGGAATGCGGCCGCTCGCCCGGACCTGCAGGCAGGCGTGGGACAGACAGATGGCCGTGTATTTCCTACAGAAACACCTAGAAATCAGAGAGAACTTGTGACTGCAACCACGGGAGCACAGTGCCAGGAGTCTGGTGGGGCCAAGTGTGCGAGGTGCCCCTGCTCCGAGGGTGGCTCCGCAGGGTATTTCTAACAGATGAGCTTTAAAGTGAACCTTTGGATGAGGGTGGGAGGATTTGAGTTGCCCTGCTTTGCCAGTTGTGGTTTGGGGTGTTGCTGGGTGAAGAAGATGCTGGGTAGTGAGCAGATTGAAAGCCAGGTGATGAGAAGCAGGAGGCAGCACCTGGTGCTTCATTCATTTCTTGGGGCCTGATCCCAAACTCTTCTTTCCATGGTGGGAAAGTTCTCCATATCCTCAATAATTGGTGTGCCCTACCGATGGAGTCACCAACATCAGCTGCTCCTGTTGACCTGTTTTGTGGCTGGAAAGCCTTGTTGGTGCCTTACCAGATTGGGACAGTCACCAGCTGGTGCCAGCCCTGCCCCACTGCCAGCTTGGCCACATTTCAGTAGGTGACTTCTGCTAAATCTCTGTTGCAGGTGTGTTCACCTCCCTTATAAAGGCTTCCCCTTTATTTTATAGCTTTCCAGCACTATAGCTGGGGGCAAAATTCTGCTTTGCCAGCAGCCTGAAGTGGGCACCAGGTTTGTTTGCTGGCAGTTTAACTGTGTGGTAAAGTCTGCTGGTGTTAGTGTGTATATCAGCCCGATCCAGCTCCACCTCTGCTTCCAGAACCATGGGTGCTGGGTATGCCTAGGGGTGATCCTTGTCCCTGGGCACTAGATCATGGCAGTTAGTGCTATGCAGTTGCTGCTCTGGCCAGGGACCTTCCCACTGCTGGCAGCCTCGCCAGGCTCGGGTGCTGTGAAAGATGTCTGGACCAGATGGCAGTGCGGGTGACTCCTCACATGGGTCTCTGTGCTCTGGAATCAGCTGGGCAATTGGTGCTGATCACCGGAGGGGTGTGGGGTTCATGGAGAAGTTTGTGACTGCTAAAATATATGGCCTTCCCTCTGGGAAGGAACACACCCTGCTTCCTGGCTCCTGCTGCCCGCGGCCCGCCCTGCAGAAAGGTTTGCATGTGTTCCTGTGAGCTGGGGACTGGGCTTTTCCAGCAGCTGCCTCGTCTTGGTGCTGGGGCAGCGGTGCCAGTGCTGCCGTGCCCTGTGTGCAGAAGGCACATCTGTTGGACACTTGGCAGGAGGGAATTTGCAAGGAGGGTCCCTGCATGGCATGGTGGGGTTTGCATCCACTGTTGTGCTGTGGTGACCCTGCCTGAGTGCAGGCAGGGAAAGGCAGGCGGTGCCAGAGCGTCTCCCAGCTTCCTGCTCTGGCTGCTGAATTACAGTGCTCTGCTGGGACGGAAACAGGATCCAGGGAGCCCAGTTCCCACACCGAGCGGGAGCTGTGGAGAAGCAGCGTGCTCACTGGGCTGCTGCCAGAGCTGGGGGCGAGAGGAAAAGGCCTTTCTCCCCACGCCCTGTCGCTGGCTGGTTTGTGCTTTGGCTGATCCCACCTTGTTTTTCCTCCATCACAGGCATCCCGACTCTCATCGTCCTGGACCCCAAGGGAGATGTGATCACACGGCAGGGGCGGGTGGAGGTGCTGAATGACATCGAGTGCCGCGAGTTCCCCTGGCACCCCAAGCCTGTGCTGGAGCTGACGGATTCCAACGCCGTGCAGCTGAACGAGGGCCCCTGCCTCGTTCTCTTTGTAGGTAGGTGTTGGAGCATCGCTGCTTTGAAAGCAGAGCCTGTGCCTGGGGAGGGAGCTGGGCTGCCTGCCAGCTTGGCTACAGCTGGCCATGGGCCTGAGAACCTGCCTCTGGTGGTGACAGTGTCTGTGGGAAGGGACATCAACCTGTTGCCATCATCAGGAGCAATGCTTCAGAATCCAGAGAGGCCATAAGGTGACAGAGGTCCCCATGGAGTGCCCTTGAGAGATTCAGGGCTGATGACAGACCTGGAGCCTTGCCCATACCAGAGAAATGGGCCACTGCAGCTCACCAGGGCTTGCCAGAGATTGTCCCTGCTCATGGCTCTCCCACGGCTCCTGCCCAGACACCTGGGAGCTGCGATGCAGCAGCGATTTGCAGCTGAGAGAAGCTCTCGTATCAATGCTGCTTTAGTGGCAGCTGTGGAGGGGAATTCTGATGAGGTGTTGGGGAGTATGAGAACTACACTGTCATGGCTGGTGGTGGTGGAGATGGGAAGAGCTTTTCTGGAGCAGGAACTTCAGACACACATGATGTTCCAGAGGAGGCAGAGGGAGCATCTCTGGCAGGGATTAGAGCTCTGTGGAAATGACAGCTCAGGGATTGAGTCCTTGTGACTCTGCGGGGTACTGGCTGCAGAACAGGGCAGCCTATTCCCCAAAGTTCCTATTCCTCTTCCACTGCTAACCCACACGTGAAGCTCCCCTGCTGTTGGAAAGAGCCCTTAGAGCTTATCTGAAGCAGAGCTGTCTTGTTCCTCATCACTTTCCTGCCAGCATCAGTTAAATCAGGCGAGGGCTGTGGCTGGGATGAGCTGTGCTGCAGGCTGAGCCCCTCTTGGAGTGCTCTGTGGAGCAGTGGTGAGGGTCTGCTGAGCCCCCCTTGCCCTGAGCTTACTGGGGTTCTGCAGGAGGCCTGGCCTGCTTCCTTGCATGCCCTTTATGAGCAGCCCACCCTTCTCTACAGCACTGATAATGTGGCTCTTGCTCTTTCCCATCTTCCCTTTCAGATTTCCTTTTGACCCTGATTATTTATTCAGCAGAGCCCAGCAGGGGAGGAGAGCACAGAGCCAAAAATACTCTTCTCATGCAGGGAGGACCGACTGGCCACACTGAGAGTGATTGATTGGGGCCGGCGCTGCAGGCCTCTGGAAAGAGTTATTTTTATCTTGCTCTGGGCAAAGTTTTTCTATCACCTTGCTGCAAACAGGGCTCTCTGGCCGGTGGCTGAGGATCTTACATGGCACTGAGGGGATGTGCTGGGGTGAATATGAAGCTGGTGCTGCACTGAGACCCAACCAGTGCTCCTCCCCGCTAGCAGACTAGTGGCTGCCCTGTGTGGGCAGCAGCATCCCCAGGAGAAGGTGGGCTAAGCAAGAGCCAGTTGTGGATAAATCCTGACCGCTCTCCATCCGCCCCCAGAGAGTTTAGGGCTGGGTTAGCCAGAGTGTGCAGGGCTGCCTGGAGTGCCGCCAGTAGCGTTTGTTTGTAGAAGAATCAATCCCTGCAGACACTCCACAGCTCTACGTATTTATCACTGTTGCACACGAAGGACAGACCCCAAAATCCAGCATGTGGCATCTTGGGTGTCCCTTGCTTTGCTTGGAGAAGCCAGAGAGGAGGGGATGGATATGCAGAGCAAGGACAGAGTGCCTCAGGCACTGGTGTCATCTATCTTATCCCAGGGCTGGACTCGGGTTACATCAGGGACCACAAGAGCTGCATGTGCCCAGACCAGGGACCTCTCTTCTGCCTTTTTTTTTTTTTTATGCTAAAAGTTCTCCCCGAATTGAAATCGTTTCATCTCAGTGCTGCTCAAGGACGCAGTCTCTCCTCTTTCCAGCTCAGTATTTGAACTTCAGTGGTGGCTGGCGTTTGATTGATGTTGCCATCTCTTTTTACTCTACTTCTTTCAAATCAAAGCTGCCTTCACAGTGCTGCTGCTGCAGAGACTCGAGCAGAAAAGCTGCTTAGCAGCCGTCCCAAGGCGGAGGGATGGTGGGTGGCAGGCAGCCTAACATCAGCACCTTCATTTGGTCTTCAAAACGTGCTGACACTTCTCAAACTGCAGAGCGGCTTTTCTGCGTCTGTTTGTCCCTGCGCTTCAGCAGTGGCACCAGGGGAGCGAGCAGTGAAGTATGTGGGGAGCAGGAGCTGCTCTTCTGTTACATGTTTCCCTGTCTCACATGAAAAGCACATTTCAGCTACTCCCTAATTGCTACAGAGCCGCGTGGCTTTGAAGTTTGTGCTGCGCATCCAGGCTCCGGTTTCCTGCACAGTGGTGCTGTGGGACAGAGCTACCAGCACCCGCCCAATGTACATTCGTTTGATCCTAACCTCCTTTTTGCCTCTCCTCTTTTGTTTTGTCTCCCCACCTCTGTGCCCTGCAGATTCAGAGGATGATGGAGAGTCAGAGGCAGCAAAACAACTGATTCAGCCCATAGCTGAAAAAATCATCGCCAAGTACAAAGCCAAAGAGGAGGAGGCACCATTACTCTTCTTCGTGGCGGGCGAGGTAAGCAAGAGGAAAGCACAGGGCTGCATCCTGCTGTGTCTTTGTACGAGGACTGAGCTGGGCTGGGTACTGCTGGCACCACCTTTCAGATGGGTAAACTGAGACACAGACTACAGAGTAACTCAGATCTGAGTCCCGGCTCAGTCCCCTGCTTTTGTTGCTCTCTGTTACTTCTGGTGAAGGGTCCCAGCTTTCTTTGCTCAGAGTGGAAAAGCCTGATGAAGTGTGAGCAGTCTGCTGGGGACTGACAGAGAGGTTTGTGGGGTGGGAAGGGTTCTGCCAGCTACTCCTTTGAACCCTGAGGCAGTGTGGGCAGGAAAGGTGTCTGGGCATGGGGAGAGGAGCTGGGCTTTGTGTTTCAGCCTGGCACAGCCAGTGCTGCTCTTCTCAGTGAGGTGCTGCTGCCTTCCTTCTCACCCTGGGCGGAGGTCAGGGACTGGTGCTCTAGCCCTTTCCCCAAGGGATGCCCACAGGAGGCAGCCTTGATCCTGTGGGCTGGGCCCGTTTCTGTGCTGTGCAGGTGATACTGGCCAAAGGCAGCCCTGGGAGTGGGCAGGGACTGCTGGGGAGCAGCAGGGTGACTGGGGGGCTGTGCTCCCACTGGAGTACAGCATGAGGGTCCCAGCTCCCCTCTGGCCTGCGCTGGGGCGTGGCTGGCAATGCCATTGCACTGCTTGCCTATCCCTCTGTGAAATGAGCGTTGTTTCCTGAGCTAGCTGTCAGTGGCTGGGATGGTATGTGGGGTATGTGCAGGCTGCGGTGCTCGGAGCCAGGGATCTGCCAGAGAAAATGGGAAAATGAGGCTTCTGGTCTCTCTTTCCTCCTGCAGGCAAGCTTGAAAATGATAAAGGTTTTGTGTAAGGGTCAAAAAAGCTCCTGGCCCCGCCCAAGCCTGCAGTTCCCCTCCCAAGGAGCTCCTCTGGGCCTGGGCAGGTGGCAGCCACTGTGCAGCCATGCGCCTGCTCCATCCCTCCATGCTCACGTCACAGCCGCAGTGTGCTGTGAGTGGGGCCCTGCGGAGCCGCCCTGCTCACAAAAGGGTCCCCACTGCTGCACCCTGGCTCCCCCCCCGCCAGGAGAGCTGCTGCCTCCCACATCCTTATTGGCCCCCTCCGGGCAGGCACTCCCGTTCCCACTGCCCCAACGGGTCTCTGAGTATCCCAGCTCAGCCCCGCGCCCCTGAATAAGCCCCTTGTTGGAAGGGCTATTTTAGGAGGGTCCAGGACCTACCCCCCCTCCTCTCCCAGAGCCCCGCGAAGCCTTTTCCTCCCGCTTGCCGGCTGTAGCTGAAACATTGCTGCTATTCATCCAGCTCCTGACGTCCCTGCGGCAGCCAGGCCGAAGAATGGGGAGCGTCCGGCACGTCCCATTCATCCATCACCTCAATAGCCGGGAGCGCTGGCCTCGGGTCTCCGCCGGCCCCCGTGCACAAAGCAGCCCGGCCACGGCTGGAGCAGGCACCTCCCATTCCTCTCCCAGCTCCGTCTGGGTTGGTTTTGCATTGATTAAAACCGTTTTTTGGTCCCTTTGGGGCAATTGGATAAAGGAGGAGGCATCGCAACACCTGGGCTGAGCGGCGGGAAGGGTCAGGGGGGCGGCCAAGCACCCCAACCCCGCTCGCCCTTCCCCACCACGTGGTCTGGCTGCGCCAGAAACCCCTGCAATGGAAGGGGAGGCGCGACGGGAGTTTCCCAGCTGCGGAGCCACCGCCCGCTTGCCAGATGGATTGATTTCTGGACTGCCCTTGGATTGGGGCTGGTAGGAACGCCCCGTTCCCTCTGCCATGCGTGGTGGGCTTGGCCGGGAGCAGGAGATGAATTGCCTCGGCTCCGGCTTCTGTGTCGCACAACCTTGGCGGAGACAAACTCTTTTGTCACCCAGTACTGTGCTGTGCCTCGCTGAAGGGAGGGCAGCTGGCAGGTCCTGTGCGTGCTTCGGGCTCTTGAACCTGCTGGTGGGGTCTTGGAGTTGGCACAAAGCACAATTTTTTGTCCTGTTCCCATCCCCTGGTTTGTGCATACACCTGGGGCCCTTCAGCATCTGCCCTTGGTGAGCAGCAGGGCTGTGGCACCACACTCAGCTCGCCAGATGGTGAAATCTCTCCTACCTGAGAGGCTCAGGCATGATGGGTCAGTGTGGGGTGCTGGAAGCTGTGCCCTGTGCTGAAGGGGTTCAAGGAGTGTGTGGTGCTGTCCCAGCCTGTGATAAATTAGCCCACTTTGATTCTGTTCCAGACCCCAGGCACTGGGGCTGGTGGCTGCTCATGGCCCTGCAATACCAGTAAAAGGCCCACGTTTTTTGGATCCCAGGGTGTTGAAGCAGCAAACTGCTCCTGGTTATCCTGGCTCTGCTGATGGTTCCTCTCTCCCTCTCGTTTTGGCCTCCAGGATGACATGACTGACTCCCTGCGGGATTACACCAACCTGCCCGAGGCTGCACCCCTGCTTACCATCCTGGACATGTCTGCCCGGGCCAAGTACGTGATGGATGTGGAGGAGATCACGCCCGAGATCGTGGAAGCCTTTGTCAGCGACTTTCTAGCAGACAAGCTAAAACCCGAGCCCATCTAAGGAGGCTTCTACACCAACAGACATTATTTAAAACTAGGTCTCTTTTCCGCCGCTCGTGGATTCTCCAGCGTGTCCTCACGCCCGACCCAGTATCCAACCTTCTTGTGGTGCCTTGTTTTACGCAGTGAATCCTCCTAAGCAAACTCCTCGAGATGCACTTTCAAGCAGGGAGTCGTTGGCGTTTGGAGACTTCGCTTGTGCTTCATGGTGATATATTCTCTAATAACCAGGCCAGAACTGTTACCGTATCATTTTATACACGGCACTAGCTAGCAGGCAAATCTTTTTGCATGGTGTTCTTCCCAGCGTATGCATCAGGCAGTGGATGGGGTTCTCGGGGCTCTTTTTCTTCTCCTTCTCCCCCTTTTTCCTTTCTTTCCTTCCTTCCACCCCTGCTGACTAAGTGACTTTAAGGAAGCAATAAGGAAACTGGCCCCTTCGCCTCTGGCCCGTCCTCCTTTCCCACGCAAATGCCCTGACAAGGCCAAGACAAAGTCTTAACTGCTGACAACCTCTGAAAGACCATGGTGCAGCTGAGCTCTTCCTCCTGGGGTTGAGACCTTTCCAGGTGGGTTTCCTAACTCCCAACCCAAGCACCAACAGGGCCCACCCACCTGCCATGGGTAGGCTTTTCCTCTGAGCCAGGAGGAGGACCAGGCTGCCCTTACCTCCTGTCTCTCCTGTGTGCTCTCCCTGTCCTCTCTGGCCCCTTTCTCTGGTATGAATTGTCCTCTTCCCTCTATGTTAGTTGATTGAGCTGTTTTTTGTAGGTGTGTCCTAAACCCAACGTTAATGGTGCTGTTCTTGAATAAATAACCAAAAAAAACCCCAATTAAAAAAAATAAATCCCTCCCTCATGCAAGCAGCACAGCTGAGCCCCCCAACAGTGACATTGTAAAAACTGTACATGGTGATTGGAACTTTGTAATAAAACTGTTTAACAACCTCATCCCCAGAGGTGCCGCCTGCCGCATCCCAGAGCCGGGGAATGGGGGCCCACATGCGAAGAGGAGCCCTGCAGGCAGAGCCCAGGGGTAGGTGTCAGCAACTCCTGGTGCTGGGGAGGCTGAGTGGGGAGAGTGTGTGTCCCCTCTGTCGACTAGCCCAGCCCCTGCCGGAGCAGGTTGGTGCCCAGCACAGCCCCTCTGCCCTGGGAATCCAAGACTGGTTTGGATTGGAAGGGACCTTTCTCTGCTCACAGACTCCTGACCCTTGGGCTGAGGGTCTCCCTGGACACCAAAGTGGCTGTGATGGTTTCCAGTGTCCTGGAGGTGCGTGTCATAGGCACACAGTAGTGGGTGGTGTGTTGTCTGAGCCACTGCATTTCCCTGTCAGCGTGGTGGGCAGCACTGGCAGGATCCCAGCAGGATCTTTCCCACTCCCCTTTACTGCTGCTGCAGCAACTCACCCTGGCAGGAGCTGGGAAAAACCACCAGCTCAGTAAGCAGCACAGTGGTGCTGGGAGCCAGGGCTTGCTGCTTTGGGTCAGCACAGGCAGGATCCAGTCAGGTGTCTGTTGTTTGGCCTTTCTGACCCCAAAGCCACCTGGCAGCAGCCTGGGACTACAGGAGGAAGGACATGTGCTGGCAACAGCACCCTGACTGGGCCAGCACAAACACTGCTGCAGCAGCTCCACCCTGACCTCGCAGGGAGGGATCTGAGACCCACGAACCCCCACCTTTCGCCCCCCCCCAGCTCTGCACCGAGCCACGAGCGCCCACGGCCCGGGGTCCCAAGCGCAGGCACAGGAAAAGAAGACGACCAGCGGGAACTGGAGG
>JANHGL010019581.1:4526-30420 GCA_024611195.1 Ceyx melanurus
GGAGTCTCCATCTCTGGAGACACTTAAGACCCACCTGGATCTGTTCCTGGGTGACTTGGTCTAGGTGATCCTGCTCTAGCAGGGAGGTTGGACTAAATGATCTTCTAGGTCCCTTCCAACCCCTAATATCTATGAATCTATGACTTCTGTAACTAAGCTGGGTTAAGTCTCAATCCTTTCTAAATAGAAGAAAAATACCACGTACATGGTTTGTGCAACAGCATATTATACCAGGACTGAAAAGAACAAGTTTTACAACTATGGTAAACACAGAACTCCACAGAACTACTAACAAAATTATTTTCAGTTCCTTCAAACTTTTATGTTTGAATCACATTTATGAGATCAGACAGAACAACTTCAGCACTGCAGCATTATCAGGCATCACCTGCTCTGCAAAAAGGGATTTAAAGCTCCAAATGGGGGGACAATATTTACCTTCATGTAGCGGGATCTCTGCACTTGAAGCATGCCAACAATAGCTCGGACTTTCTTTGAAAAGGGGTTTTCCAAGACAGGCAGGGTATTCTGGAATGGAAGACACCCCATCCCCGTTAGCCATGCAAAGGGGAACAACATTAAACAAAGGTTCAGCAGTTTTGTCAGACTATTTAAGGGTAGAGATATATTTATCCCCACTAAAGTACAATCTCTTTAACCTCAACTAGTTAAAACAGAATATAACATAACATCAGAATTAAGGGTCGATTCTTTGTTCCATTTACATACTGACTGCTCCCCTCACTGTCAGTGGAGATGTCACTTGTCAAAGCAAGCATCCCTGACACACCCACACTAGGGACATTTCCTCTAGTTTCACACATCTGTGCTTCTCTTGTTTCTAGTATGAAAACTTTAGTACTATTTCATCTTTTTTTTTTTTCTTTATTTTTTAAAGTTTTGGGTGACTACCACAGATAGCAGCTCCCACATTGCCATCCAGCTCACCAAGGCCTTGCTAATCTGACCGAAGGATGACACTCCAAAGAGGTTCTGGATCAGGCCTTGCTGCACGTTGACTCCCACCCACACGAAGATGTTCAGCCCATTCTCCAGCAGGTAAATGTCACCCTTGGAGAGACGTTCTTCTGAGTTCCGGATTGCTGCTGGCAAGGTGTCACTGTCAACATCTGCTTTGGTCTGTTTTAGAGGGAAATAAATAGAAGTAAGGTTATATTACAACTTCATCTTACAAAGTCCTGAAAATATCTGCCACTAAGACCCCAATGGTTTTATCATTTCTAAGACTCATAAGACTACATCACTTGTGACTAAAGCATCATCTTCCTTAGCTTAGCTTTCTTATTGAATGTGACATAGAAGTAGCTCAAGAGACTCTTCGTCAGCAAAAGAGAATGTAAGGCTTCTGTCAAATCATGCTGTAGTTCCAATATTACATCCTGGAATAGGAATATAATTAGTTGTTAGAGTTATTCCAGCAACCATGGTACTGAAAAATTAGACTAGTATGTGGGGTTGCCCTGCAATGATAAAAATTACTACATAAAGTTACAAGAAGCTTTAGGAATTTTAAATGACTATGAAAGGATCAAAAGTGTTGTCTTTGCTACTAGTCATATGCTCACAGCTCAAAAAAAAAAAGTCCCCCAGCTAAATGCCAAGATGCAGTAACGCATCGATCACCAAGTGGAATTAAGTGAAGTATCACAACAGATGGCAGATCCCAAATCCTTCTCAAATCTCCTTCCCTTGCTAAAATGTAAATGACAGTCCTTATGATGAGTCAAGACAGCAGCAAGTCTCAAGTGGTAGGAATATCATGAATTACTCACCAGAGGCAAAAGCCTGGGATAAAAGAAAACATTTGTTTCTGCCACATCCATGGACGTGACTAGCTGACGGATGTAGGCGCGGTCATCCGTTGTGACCTCCAGGCCAGGCTGAAGGACGTCGCTCTTCAACACGCAATTCAAGTACACAGGAAGCAGCTTCATGCATTCAGGGAGGATGAGCTGCAAGACACAAGCAGACAGAAGCTGGTCAGCTGTCTTGCTAAGTAAGCTTACGTTTGACAAAACAAGGCTTGGATGAACCAACAGAGCGTTGCAGAGCTGTGAGAAGTGAAAGCCAATTGTCTAATTGTACTGTGGACTTGCATAAGTCACATAACTTCTCCATGGAGCAAGCAGTGCTTCCTGGGCTTCAGACAGTGGAGAATGGCTTCTTGGACATCTAGTTTTAATTGCAGTCTCTCTATTTCCATGAGTCTTCTCTGTGCAAACTGCAAAGCAACTGACTTTGAGTATGTTAAGTAGGAAGAAACTCTCATCACCTTTGAAAACCTGAGCCTGTGATTCAAGTGAAAGCACTGGAGATTACCTGGCCAGCAGAAGAGGGACTAGCACAGTTCTTTCGATAGCAAGCTAGGATCTGGGCACACTGGTTGATCAGTGCATCTCGTACTGTCTTTACTGGACTACTCAGAACTCCGCGATATGCTGCACAGAAAGAACAAAGAGGTGGACAGCTATCAGGTGATGCTCTGCTGGATTTGTAGGCTTTTAGTGCAAGCTATAGGGTACAGTGCGTAGAAGTATTGTATATAAATCAGGTCTAAGAGCAAAGGCCACCCTTTTATACTCCCAGAGCAAAATTCTGAAACAGTTAAAGACTGAACAAAAATGGTCCAAAAATAAGTACAAGGATTAATTCAGACAGCTGTATAAACCTCTATCAAAAAAAAAATACACAAGAATTTGTATGAAGGATAAGCCTACACATTCTATTTGTACCTCTCATCCTCAGTAACAATGCTATCATCATAGCTTTATGCTCTTTCCCATAAAAACTGAAGTATCAGCACTGCCATCTGACATTTGATGCGAAGAGAATAAACAAGTATCCTTGGCTGACAACAGGCAATTTGAGAGCAGGTCAAGACTGCAACAGTTATTACCGTATTTAGCCAAGTAATTGATGAGCGTGTCGGTCTCACAGTTGCGGTAGAGGTCAGCAAGCTGTGTGCAACAGTTTAAGGAGAGGTTGTGAATGCGGAGCCGTCGCTGTCCTGCACAACTGGTATATAACAGAGCACACTGTGGGAGACAAAAACACCAAGATATAGAAAAATGAGGTCTTGCTACTCAAGATTGCTAAACAAACAAGGTAGTTATGTAAAAGCCTTGCACAATAAGCTAAAAGCATATGCTAGGAATCGGGGTCAATGAAAGACAGCAAGCAGCATTGTTACTAGTTGGTATTAAGGGAACTGGTCTTGGAAAACAGACTATAGTCTGAAGCAGTCTAGGTCACCCTGAGAACAAATAGGTTGAAAAGTTAAGGGTATAGTAAGGGGAAAAACAAACAGTTCTTTGAAGCAGCATCTAATAATTCAGTTCAGAGCAACCTCACCATCTTCTGCAACTGGCACTCTCCCCATCTGCCTTGACAGTTTTATTAACAATTCTAAATTGTCAACTCACTTTCTCCTAGGAAGCATCCCCTCTCACCTGAAGGAGAGCACCACTGTCTTCACTCAGTTTGTCATCATGCTTGAATTCCACTGTGATTGTTTTATCACAGTCCAAACCTGCCATCTCTACATCAGTTGTGTTGCTCATATAGAAAGCTCCAAAAAAGTCAGTTGCTCGAATACCTTAAAGAAAAAAACCCAACCAATCAAGTGAACCACAATTTCCATCAGAAAAACAAGACAGACAGCATTTGGAGCCCTGAAAATCCTGTCACTGGTGACACTAAGCTATCCTGACAGATTTCAGCAAAGTTCTTTGCTCAGTCTTAACAGAAGTCTTAGAATTTCAAAGCTTTAGCAGAGCTTTTTGCATAGCCCAGTCTCAAGATCTTTTAAATTAGGAAAAAAATCTGTTACTTCCTACATAACATGTTTGACGGGGTCTATTTATTAAGACTCATTATGCCAACACCCACCTGTGCTTGTGCGCACTCGCATTACAGCATCAAATCCCACTTCTTTCTGGACATCTCTTCTCAAGTCATTCAGGAACCTATCCTGGTCTGTCTCCAGCTAGAACACAAGCAGTAATTTAAGTTTCATATTCCCAAAAACCAGAGCTGCTCCATAAACCATGAAATTATTTAAAAACAGGTACTATCTCCTCCAGTCTTATTGTAAGAGTCAGCCATCCTAGAGGGTTTAGTGCCCCGCTAATAAACATTGTGCTAGAAGGGAACGGCTCTTCCTGTTGTTGTTTTTGTTATTCATAGAGACTTTTTGTGCATAGACAAAAAGGTAACAAAACAATTTTGGTGAAAATCTTGATGTTTAAGTATCAATTTATTTCTGAAGACACTGTTCACTGTGGTTCACACTCTGAAGAAGAACATGCAGTCCTGGGGCAATGGCACTCTCACCTGGAAATAGGCATACTTGTAAATGGAGCCTCCTGTTTGGTAAGTTACCACACCCAGTGTCGCCACGTCCAAATACTGGTTTGGAAACAGGAACAGATCCACACAGCAGCCCTGGGCCACACAGTCCTTGGCCAAGTTGTTGTAAAAGCTTGTCTGTGGTTGAAACAAAGTCTAAGGAAGGAAGTCACAGATGAGATCAGAAGTTTGTGGTAAGAAAGATCTAGTTTATAATCCCAGTCACTACAGTTCTAAGTCTCTCTTTAGAGAAAACAGGATCATACAAATTCTTCCTGAGCCTTTGAATAACTGTTGAATCTTGTAAAAAATATTACACATCCTGTTTTAGTTGATCCACATATTTACTTTAACCAGCTATGGTATTTTATCCTGTGTTAAGAGTCTAGATTTATCTCTCGTTCTTATACCAGGTGTCCTTATGATGTCAAGTCTACAAAGCTCTGTTTGAGAACAGAAGATAAAAGTCAAATGTTAAAAAGCATTAGCTTGGGTGGTTACATTACATGCTAACCTGGTGGTTTTTGTTTTGTATGTTGCTTCACCGTTATTTTATCCCATAAAGAGCATAATATAGACCTGCGATGTAAGCATCACACAAGTCATTATTACCTTCTCCTTATCCGTGTTGATCAGTTTCTTATCATCCCTGTTCTTTAACTTTCCTGGAGCCTCTGCAATGGGCAGAGAGGTATGGAAAATGAAGAGCTTTCCAGCACACTCAGCTGCCTGCAGGAAAGCAAGAGCAACAGAGCAGGTTAGAAACACTTAGTAAAACCATTAAGAGAAACTGTGATTCATTAACATGCATTCAAGCATCCTCATCACTTCTTTATGTCAAGAAGGCTCTCTATCAGACACATACTCTCAGAGATCACTTGGTTACTTCAGTAGGTTCCCACATGAGCAGCACAGCTTACTGGTCAGTTACAGAAAAACAAGTTTCACTTTTACTGTGTTTAAGAGACATTTCTAAGGACTTACATGGCAAATAAAGCTAAATGAACAGTTCTGGATGGAATCAGACAGGCAATCACTTTGATCAGTATATACAAGTTGGACTTAGATCATGCAAGCAATTATCTGGCTGAAGTACTGGAATGGAAGACCTTTAGGAAAGGTTTACTTAGCACATCATTGTGGGCAACTTTAATAGACTGCATTATCTCCTTTTATTTAAGATTATACTAAAACTTCAAGCACAACATTAGAAAGACACCATGTTACAGAACTCTTCAACGAGGCATGACAAGACTTCAGCACTTCATTTTAATGTTGAAACCCATCTGGGTTTTTTTTTTTTTGGAAGTTCTGGAAGCTACTCATAGCAAAACCCAGGCAGGTATCAAAGTAAGACACATGCCTTGTGTTTTGAGCAGAAATTATTTTAAAAAATTTGGTAGTGAGCAGATACATAACTACATAGAATTGGAGGTACATGCACTTGAAGCGTGAGACATGTACTTCCTACATGTAGCACATCTACACAAGGAGATTTATGAAAAGATTTACAAGTGTCTTAGAATGTGTGATAGAATGTGAACTTCAGAGGACTCAGACTGAAAACAGTTTGCATTTACTAACCTTCAGTGCCTCCAGCCCTGCTTGAATCACAGGTGCAAAAACAGTTTCTGTTTCTCTTGTGTCTGCAAACATTTCTGGAATCTGATCCAGCAAACTAGCAAAGAACAAAAAAAAAAAAAAAAAAAAAAAGGAATTTGAGATTCCACTTAATGGGAAAAGACACAGAGTTGCAGTCAATGACCTATGAGACTGAGATGGTTTAAACAGAAGTCCCTAATGTATCTGTAAATTTGCATAATTTTTACAGTATTTGGCATCTCATTATTTAGCTGTGAAAAAAAAACAACCCAAAACATAACATTCTTCATTGGCTTCTCTCATTCACATGTTCAGTGCTTTCTGTATAGCCTCAGCTGATACCTATTCCAATAACAACTTCTTTATTCCTGCTTTTTTAATATATTCCAATATATATCAGTAAGTGAACTCCTAGGTCAGACTAGTGACACTTGCCCACTGTTTGCAAAGCATATTGTGCACTATTCAAAGATGAATAGGTTTAACCCACAGGTTTGTATTAATGCTTGTTAACGTACTACAAAACAGGATAGACATTTTCTTGAAAAACATGCAGTGCCAGGTCTAGTTCCCAAAACATACTTAACTGTAATTAAACAATGGTGTGTAGCTATATATCAGGTTAAATAATTTGCCCCAAATTTGTGAATTTATCCTTCTATTTTATCTCCTTTTCCCCCACTCATTCAGTTTTTTTCCACAGAACCAAAATTAAACACCACTGTTGTCTCAGTTTACAGTTATTTAGGCAGTTGCTTTAAAGACAGTGATTCAGTATTCTTATGACTTTCACTCTGCATCACTCTAGTTGTGTTTTGTTTTTTTCCCCAGAAACGTCCTTCTGCACCAAATCTCCTTAGATGTACTTTCTGCCAAGCTGGACTACAAGACAAATACACCCTTACCCTATGAATTTTCCCATTCTACTTTGCCAGCTTAATCTCAAAGGGTGCAGGGAGTTAAAACACATGGAGAGATTATAATTAAATAATGAACAACATGACAAGCACAAAACACATGAATCTCAAGAAGTTTACTAAACGAATTGTGCATTGGTTTCTATTACCTGGCAATAACTGTCCTGGACTCGTTCACATTCACCAGAAAGCCATCAAGGAGTGGCACAAACATATCTGCAACATCTGAGACAACCATCATCTGTGGCTGTGCCAGGGAGCTCTTCACATTATAGAAGTGTAACACTTTGTTGTAGGTGACAAAGCCTACTCGGATGGCTGATTCTTCCATGTTACCTTCCCTGGAAGAGACATACTTTCCTTCACATCTAAGTCAACAGTGAAATCATTACACAGAATCCAACATAGTAAAGGTTAAGGGAAAAATGAAAGGAAGGAAATTTTTTTTCACGTACACAGGAACACAGTAAGGTGTTCTGCTTGGCCCTTTTCTGTAGTAAAGCTTGGCAGGATTATGAAACATTTTATTTATTTTCTAGCTTGGCTTTAAAAAAAGGGAAAAAGTGAGAGTTTCCTCCATTCTGACTGGCTACAGTGGGACACAATATAACCTACCTGGGCAAGTAATCTAGGAGTGACTTTAATTCTTCACATATTAGCCTCACTAAGCCACTCTTCACAGCGTTGTAAGACACATCAATCATGAAAATGAAAGCAGGTGGACTGGGAAATTTGTTATTCTGCAGGAGAAAGAATTCATGTTATGGTCATGTAATGCACCCCACATAACAGCTCTGTAACATGGACAAATGAATGCTAGTCAAAACTCTAATGGCTTTCATGTACTTTTCTAGTCATGAGCAGTAGTTGTTTCATCAGATCATTCTCCCATCCCTGCCCGAGTAACAGACATGTAAGTTCACTGTGCTTGAAATGGACTGGTATTACACACCCTAGATGATTCTGTCATTGCTTTGTAGAGAACAGCTTAGTTAAAACTAAATAATCCATTTACATGACTAGTCCAGACAGGGAAAGTTTAAAGGGAAGCTCCCTGCCAGTTCTCAAGACTTGTGAATATGACCAGACTTCTTAATGAGTTCATCAATACAAAGCAAAAGATTTTTCTCTCTCAGAACTGCAATTTCTCCCTTCTACTTAAATATCAGGTTTGCTTTGGGAAAGAAAATCTTGTTTCAATTAACAGTTTTCTGAAGTCTATAGGACCTGTCATAGTGGAGAGACCACAGAGAACAAAAAGAAAACAGAACAACTTTCAAAAAAGCTGGGAAGATCACATCTCATTTTAAATGCTCCTTTTGCTATTAAAAGCAAGACAATTGTTTTTTCCTATAACTCAAAGTAAAGCTGAGCTATTAGAAGGCAACCAATATAAAGCTGCAGCATTTAGAAACCTATTTTCCTAGCATTCATTTCAGCAGAGATATAATTTGCTTCAGTTAACTCCTTGCACATATTTTTGCTCTTCCTTAGAAGTTAATTATTATTTAAATCTTTAATTTAAAAGTGAACCAGCTCTATGTATTTCCACACTATTATTGTGTTTTTAACCACTATGCCTGTATTTGATATTTAAGTGCAATAGGTAAAGTCTGTCTTAGGCAACAGATGGCACATTGAATAGTTACTATTGCATTTTTCTTGAATGTCTCCTACAGTCTCCTTTTGCTCCAAGGACTACTGCAAGGGAGTTCCTCCTGCAGGACTGCTAAGGTAATAATAGCTATAGCTGCTTGCATAGCTCTGGAAGAGAATGACAAAGGCAGCTATAATAAAATTAAACTAGAAAGTTTAAGATCAAGATTTCCTCTGCTTTGGAGGTGATCACACTAGAACATTACACAGTGAAGTGGGTTGAATCAAGGCTTTTGATTATATCTGCCGGCTACAAAGTAGCCCCAGACAATTCATGTCATTCTTACTTTAGGAAAATAGACTTTCTATTTAAAATTAAACCAAAATTTAGTAACAAATATGTAGTACTGTACCTTGCAATAATCAACTGTTGCTAGAAATTCATAAGAGCCCAGTGATAACTCAGGTCGGTCATAGAAGTCTACTCGCTTTCCAGTATGATCCAAATGCTGGAAGTAGTGAGGTGGCACTGGGAAAGGAAAAGTCATTAAGTTCAGTGACATCAGGTGGTACACCATACTGTCATTACTGTATTTTTCCTCAATCTCCTTTACATTCTCATTTTACATTTCATATCAGAAATGTCATGACAATATGCTCTTTGGATTCTTCTGAAGCATTTAGTCCAAAGGAAAAATAAAGTGATCTTGTATTATAAACAGATGACATAATTTAAGACAAACTACAGGCTACAACATTACTGACTCAATTCAGGCTTACTAAAAAGATTAAGCTCCCTGTTTTGCTTCCCTTCCCATGCTGCACAAGAGTAAGGTTTTCTAGGCACTCTGCTGTAATTGTTTAGTCAGAATAGACTAACCATTCTATGATTCTACAGACAGTGGATTGTAAGGAGGAACTGGAAGTATAACCACAAGCCCAGAACCCAGTACTTTTGTGCTGGCACCAGGCATCAGAAAGTAAAATGGGAGTCATGCTGAGTTTTTAACCAACAAAAGTAATCTGCAGAAACAACAAAATTATTTTCCTTGTGTCTCAAGAACTACCATGACAGAGAGTGCCTCTTGCAGAATTTCTAGGGTGACAAAATGGATTTCAGTTATACCTGCTTAAATAGCTCCAGGGGAGAATAAAATGAGATTATCTGTAATGATACCATTCACTACCTTTAGATTATTCTAAAGGTTCAAAGTTTCAACAGTTAAAAAGAAAACATAATGTGGTATCATTAAGACATATATGTAAGCACCTGTCACTCTTCTTCTCTCCAACTACACATCCAGTATAAGCTCATTACCTGATTGTTTTTGCAGAGAAAACAAATTGTTCTCAGGTATTAGGTACAACTACCTTGCATTTTCACAGTATTGCTTTCATCAGCAGTCTCTGAGCAGCCCTCCCTTTTCTGCCCCTGCTCAGCTGTTACAGGTACAGCCATTCATAGAGCTGCTGAGTGAGCAGGGACAGGGAATGCAGGCAGGCTGAAAATCAGCAGACAAAAAGGGGTTTTAAAGTTGGCCATTTCTACCTTCCATCAGCTTCCCATTTTGGGTTGTACAAACCATTGTCACCTCAGTTATGCTGCAGAAGAGCAAACAGTCCATTAACAGTTATCAGTGCTACCAAAGGAAACATTCAAGGGCTTGGTGTACCTTACATTCCACTCTGCCTCCAAATCAAATCCATGGATGTCATGCTATAAGCAGCATACAGAGATTTCTGCTTAGAAGCAAGCATGTTTTATATTGATTTAGAAGAATAACTAAGTTTAACTGCCATATACTGAACACTCCTATTCAGCTGTAGCAGATTTAGCTGCAATCTCATCTCTAAGCATTGTTTACACAGGCTTTGTGAGAAAAAAAATCCTTATGATTATGCTCTTAGAAAATAGCATAAATAACTTCTCAAACCACTATACTTTATGCTACAACTACTTCATGTTAAAAATTTGGTGTAATACTGCAATGCATGTACTTAATTTGTACATAATTCCAGAATTGAGCACTGAACATGTTCTGTAATTAATTTTTTTACAAGACTAAAACATCAAAGCACAGTACACATAATAAATGATCATAATAATATTTGTTTGCTTTCATCTTATTCAAAGACCACTCCAGTAGAGACTAGAGACCAATTTCCAGAGGAGACCTTACCCTCAGTGACACAGCTGCAGAAACAACATTGGAACCTCCTTCCACCCTCAATAAATTGCATAAAAGGGCACATGTAAGCCTTGCACCTATTACATCGGACAGGACCAGATTCTCCATGGTCTACCAAATAAGGAAGGGTCTGTGGAAGCAGGAAAAAAAGTACACATAATGATGAGAAAGAAGTGACCACACGTACTGCAGAGATTAAAACTATTTCCCTGTGCGTGGCATAGGATTTAGCAGCTCTGGGAGAGAGTGCAGGGGCTGAGAGAAGTCTGAACAAGTATTTCGTCAAAGCTTTTCAACTCAGGCTCTATGACAGCAGTTCTTCATGGGCTGCACTCAATGGGCCATCCCACTGAGGCACAAAGGAGTACTTCTGCAGGGTGCTGCACCACCTTCCAGAGCAGCCTGCCTGAGGAGCAGAAGCTCTAGCAGGAGCACCACACCATACAGCACAGATGTATCCAAAGTGACACAGAAGACTGAAGCCATGCAAAGCATGGCTGTGATAACCCCGTGGGACTCAGTATACAATTTACATTTCATTACAGGGTGGGTGCTTTAAAATCAACTCTTCACCTCTTACATTTTTCCCTTGTTAAAAGCAAGCTTTTTGACAAAATAGAAGCCAGTCATTGCATCCCATATATTCAAGAACATTGAGCATCCAGACTGTCTTTTAAACAATTTCAGCTGCTAAGACTTATTTTTAAAGTCCACAATGAAATACAGTACATCCCTAAGTTCCACTTGTCTTGACACCATTGTACAGCAAGTCCCCAAAGCCATTTTTGTACTGATAATATATTCTTTTTCTAGCCAAGCCAGAATAAAATGCTTGGCAATTTCTATAGCTTCTCAAGCACAGGACGAGCAGAAAGCTTAAGACAGAACTCATGCAAGCTACCAGCTGCATTCATAGTTCAAAACACCTTTCATAAGAATCAAGTTTAAAAGAAAGTTTATATCTGTATCTGTTTACATATCTGTAAACCAGGTGCTGAATTCTTATATATTCTAGATGTATATATTCTAGACTTATATATTCTAGATGTATCTGAATGCTGTATTTTCATTAGACAGTTATCCTCTCATTACTGATATGTTAAGCTTTATATCTATTTACAGTCTTATAGCTCTGAACAGCTGAGCCTTCATCTTCTGGAAGGGCCCCTTCACAGGGAGTTTGCCCTTGCTATAAAGAACTTCACAATGCTAGAAGCTGACCAGTCTAAAGGGCAAACTCCCTGATCCTAGCCATACTTTTTTCTGGATATCACAAGTGTTTGTTCAAAGCACAAACACACCAGGAGACCCAGCAACTAGTTGTAAAGCTTCTCTAAAAACATACAGCTCCACAGGTCTCTGGGTTTCTAAATAATACCACATTCTCCTACTGTGCTCCTTTTAAATTTCAGCTATAACACAGCAATACAGGAATTCACTTCACAGCTCGTTTTTATCACAAACTACTTTTCAAAAGCCGAACCATAGTTCAGGAACATTAATGACATGCAATAGTAAAACAACACCCTTAAAAGCCCAGAGGATATTTGTTTCCTCAGCGTATGCTGAAGTTGAGTTTAATAGGGCACAGAATGTGGCAGACAGATGTATTCCAATTTAATAAGCATATTTCTCCACGTCACTGCCCCCAGCAGGCTAACACCACACAGCAGCCACAGTATTTAGAATTCTTTTGTAAAATGTCTAGCTCTGTAACATTGTCAAAGCTCTCTTGAGAACTCTGCACACAGTTCTCACCTCCTCTGGGGGCAGAGTAGCCAGTGGTTTGATGACAGCAGCTAGGGGAACTTGGGACTGTTTGGCCATATCTGAGGTGCAAGGAATATTGTAAGAGGTGCATCTTATGTAGCGGGGGCTCGCGTTACCTGGGGAACAAAGAAAAATCTCAGTAGAAGCTTAGATGCAAGAACAGAAACAAAGATACCTTCAGTTGTGTTGTTAAGTCACAGAGACTAAGAGCTTAGCTAAAGAATCAATTCATTTCAATCTATGCAAAGCTTGAATTCCTGACAAAATGCCCCTTTATGATTAACTGTGCATAATAAAAGCCCTTAACTCAAAACAGATGAACCTCTCTCCACATCAACTTAAACCCCTACAAAAGCATTCCTGTTTCACTCTTCTTGCAGACTAAAATGTACTACAAGCAGCAAACTTGAACATTTCTACTGTTTGAATTTGTAATTTTGGCTGAAGAATAAAATACTTGAATGCAGAATCAGATTCTCAAGTTTTAATGGGGCTTTAAGTTTCAAAAAAAGCATGGGAAATTAAATGATGAAATATCCTTTTGCTGTGAAGCCTACTGACCAATTGACATCCCACTTGACTTAAAAAAAACCCAAAACATTTCCCGTTCCAATTCTAATTATATTGCTAATAAATTTCAGTTCTTAACTGTTGTAGATACACAGAAGAAGCTTCTTTTGTGGCTTTCTGATACCCCTGCTAATGCTGGTCCAAGGTACTTGACCTGGAAAATATTTTTTACTAGCAAATTGGTTACTAGCTACCCAACAATCAGGAGAATATAAACTGAGGTGAAATCAACACAGGACTTGAAACAGAGCTTCTCTTGGTAAAATGCACATTTCCCAGCCACTGTTAAAGACACAGACAATTCTGTCACTGACTACTTGGGGTTTGTGTTTTGTTTGTTTAGGAAAAGAAAAATATTTTACCTTGATCCTTGACCAAGAAATTTGTAGTAACAAGAGGTGGGACCTGCCCTCTCACTCCAGTGACAAATGGTTCTGATCCACGGTTATTTCTGTCATCTTCAATCACTTGAATCTATGATGGAAAACACCACATTAATATTTGGAGGCTTGGTTTTAAAGTACTGTAAAATACAAAACTGTGAGGCAATGAGAAGGGGACCTGAGGCAAACACTGCTATCTCTAAAAATAAGTGTAAAGCAAATACATTTTGTCAAGCAGTCACCTCTCAGTTTGATTTTGAACTAATGACTAACAATAAATTGCAAGTTGCAAATAGTATTTTTCCCCAACTCTTTTGAGTAGTAGCATATTTAGTGTTTTAAGGCCTGATCTGAATTCATAAAAGCCAAATGTAGATCAAGAGAGGAATTTTTTGTAGCATTCCCCTGTATACTGATCCTGGCCAAATTAAAATTAGAGGATTCTATAAGCCTCAGGCTTCAGTTCCACAGATAACCTGGCTCTGCCTTTCTGTTATGTTCCCATTGTTTTCATAGTATGTGTTAATTTCTAGCTACTGTAACTCTGACCTAAAGACAGCTCATTACTCCACGGTGATCAAGAGTTTGTGAATTCTGGGGATGCAGATAGTAAAGTTTTAATAGATTTGTCAATGAATCAAGCCTAAACTTCAAAGTCAGTAAAAAACTTCAATTTCTCAGTATTTCAAATTCTTCATTAATGTAAATATGCTTAATATGGAAATGCATTAAACAGTTTTTCTTGAGTAAAATATCCCTGCTGACTTATGCATAAGAACAGAAAACTGTAGTTCTAGTCAGTTTGAGCCACATTTCCATACTTGGCCTGAATGAAAGCATTCAAGCTAGCAGCCATTCTTCTGATCCCTTTGTGCCACCAAACACACGTGCCTTTGCTCAGCCCAAATCATGAAATGAAGTCTCATGGTAGAAGTCATACCCTCTCACTCAGGATACCGAGTTGCCAGCAGAAAGCTCCCCCCTTGCATCAGACAGAGACTGCTCTAGGACAAATCCAGTCCCAGTTCAGAAGTCTACAGACTGACTGACACTGGTGATCTCACCGTTGGGACCTGTTTTATCACCAAATTTGGTTAAACAAGGAAAAAGTGATACAAAGGTAGCAAATTCAAATGTGTTTGGGTTTTTTTGCCTTGCAATCCAAAAGGTAGCTGCTTTTTTCTTTTCTTAGGTATGATTCTCTACACAAAAACACATATTCAAATTCAAAAGTCTAATGGTTATGTACGAGCACAGATAATGAGAGAATGTTTATAGCTCCCCATGTCTCATAGTACTCTACTGGAAGATTTGTTTCAGGAATTAACATCAAAACAGTTCATGTGCAATTTTAGAACTTCAAAGTATTAGCTTACATTGGACTGGTACATCAACAAGAACAGTAATTAAATTCTGCTCAAAATAGGTAGAAAACATGGCTAGAAAAGCTCATGCTGCGTGTATATTAACATGAGACACACATTGTATGGCCAATTATACCGATGGCTTACACTGAACATTCCAGTTGGCATCTGATGAAGGAAATAACCTAAAGATCAGACAAAGTGAAGGGGAGACATTCTTCATGATCTGTTTCTGAAACAGTCTTTCTACTGCCTCACCATCACAGAAGAGAAGATTTTTAACAACCTCTTGTGGTGTAATGTTACTCAATTTTATAAGGCAAGCAGAAGACAGCAAGGAGAGGGTAAAGGATTAATGATGGAGGGTTAGCAAGGTGAAGTTCAGCTTTCAGGCATGCACAGATGGTGACCAACACAGACTACAATTGACGTATATACAGCACTTACTGGACTAGGAATTGCATCTGGGTCTATTCTGTGCCTGGGTTTCTGCTGGGGTGGCAGCTCATTAAGTTGCTTTTTTTTTTTTTAAAAAAAAAAGCCACATAAGAGTGCCACAAAAAAAAAAAACAACAGAACAACAACAACAACAAAAAAAGAACAGAGAATAATAAACCAAAAAGTTACTTCTCTCTACCCAAACCTGTAGCACTGGAATTAGATACATTTGGACATTGGTTCATGCAACAGGAAACATCAGGTTCTGTAGAGTACACTGATCCCAACACCAGCCTTGCCAGGATACTGGGCTTGGGCTCTGATTGCTAACAGAGGTAGTGGCTCACGTGCTCATTTTAGTTAGAAACTAGGGATTTATGCTTTAAGAACATGCTAAAATGAAGGCAACTGACACAAGCCATTTGAGATCTCATTTAGTGGGAGAGAAGAGCAGCAGACAAGCAATTAAAGACCTCCTCTATTCTATGAAAAAAAAAAAGATGGTTATAAATTTTACATAAACCTGGAGTCTAAACGCAGTATTTTTTGAGTAGCAGATACTTCTGAACAGCACCAGTCCAAATCCAAGATGTAACTCAAGACTAAATTATTTCTATACCTTTGAAGTAAACTGTAAGCACTGCCCTAGAGAGGTTTCCTGTCATCACATGACTGTGGCCTTCTGAGACAGTCACAGAACAGTAACAGCAGTGGGAGGAACAGCACAGCAGACCAGTGGCAATAAAACTGCCAGGCTTAATACTCCTCATCACTGCTCAGCATTACACATCACTGCTTGTCCCTCTCAGAACTCTATTCTGAATGGCAATCCCAATTTGAGAAGTTGGCCATATTTGGCTGAAGTACTGTCGTGGCTTAATCACACCCAAAAAATGCTAGCCAGCTTTCTGACAGATTACAGGAAAAGGGAATGGAAAAGCACTAAAAGTCATCTCCTATTAGCCATACTTGAAACAGGGATCATATAGTTCACCTTGGAAAGTCATTAAGCAAGAATGTACAAGTGGAGAAACAAACAATCAAACCCCTTGAGTATTCTCAAAATTCAGCATAGTCTAGATGAAGACCTGAGGAATTAAATCATTGATTTGCATGTAAGTGCCTTTCTTTAGTCACCAAGAAAATTACTGCTTCTGGGCTCATTCATAACAAACAACTGAAACTGGATGCAAGAGAGGAGTAGGCAGGAAAACAGACACATTCTCTGGAATAAGAAACCCAGTTTCAGTTTTGGCCTTTGTCAGTTCTGGTTTACATAAGACACTAAGGAAGAGTTCACACTGTAAGAACACAGCAAGCTTACAGGGCTAGGAATGGAATCTGGATCCAAGCGTTTTGGTGGAGGGCCAGGCTGACTTCCATAATTTGGTGTTCCTGGATAGGCTCCTCCGTAGTTTGGCTGGGGACCCCTCACCTGCCCAAAGGAACCTTACAAGAGAGGGACAGCAAAATCAAACAATGGCTAACATGATGTTTTTCCTCACTAAGCATTTTCCACTTTTCCTGTCACATCAAAACAATAATAATAATAAAAAAAAGTAATGTGCATTTCAGTTAATTAGAATTAAACATATTTATCACTGTGCTGCTGCTTAGACCTATACATCTCTATCAATGATCCAGTTAACTGATGGATACAGTCCTCCTTAAAATGACACATAAGGAAATACAGGTTTTTAGAATAGTATGACTACTATACACATAACGATCATGCTTTATGAACACATAAGTTAAACTGTAGGACTGCCTAAGAGAAAGTGCACACAGAACAGCCAAATAAGCTAATGGATGACCCATAATTCCTCAGACTAAAAGTATGCAAGGAGTTCTCTTAGGCAGTTTTGGCTTGTCAGAAATTACACTAATGGGTAAATGTGTGATTATCTCATTTTGTAACTATCTGAAGCTATTTCATATTACTTTAGACAATTTCAGTCAGTTATGGATTAACAGCACGATTTAACCCATTAGTGTTTTTATAGTTCATAACAATTTGGATAGATATTTTAAAGTAATGTACCTGGCTAGCTGTGCAAAGCTGAATGAGAAAAAGGTTCTCAGTCATGGCACTTGCATTTCATTACTTTATCCTAGCTATCTGTAAATGTTAATGGTTAAAAAAAAGCCACAACTGTTTATAATTCAGAAATTTTAACAGATAGCATTTCTAAGCACACATATAATGTGAAAGTTTTCACAAGGAGAAAAAAGAAACAACTTTGTGAAGTAGCAGCAACTCCTTTTCAGCATTCAGCAACCCCTCATACTCACTGTATATGCACACTGGCAACAAATCAACTAAAGAATAAAAAAAAAGGGTTTTCATGATTTCAAATCCCTAGTTTTGAACAGATGGAAGTTGCAGACATCAAATTAAAGTCCATAATAAAATTTTGATCACAAATTCTTGTATTATCGCACTAATTACTAAACAAAATTCTGTCTAGGTAAGAGGATTCTTTTAGTTACATTACTCTGATAAAAAACCTGCATGTCAAACATCTGTTGTTTATTTTGGATTTCTCCTTCAGACATGAGCATGGGGAAATATGAGGGAAGCTCTGAAGTGAAGCCAGGTAACAAACTAGTAACAAACCCAAAATCCACTTCTCAGTTTGCAGCAGACACAAACAGTCAGTTGACAACTCCTCTGCTAGGAATGCTCACCGTTCTGCTGCATCTGGTACCCCGGCTGAGGAGGCTGAGTGGGAGGAGGTGGTCCGTGGAGGCCACTCATGGGAGGCCCAGGGTGTGGCCCTGGCATAGCTGATAGAGGGGGTGGTGAAGATACATGATTAGGCTGGGACGTTGGTGGTCCAGCAATTGTCTGCCCAGGCAGTGGTGGGCCTGGCATGGTGGGTGGCCTTGGGGCACCTGTGGTAGGAGGGTAAGAAGAAGGTCCAATCCCTGTAGAAGAGGGAGGTGGGGCAAAACCAGGGACTTGAGTAGGTAGGCGCTGAGTTGACATTTGTTGACCAGGAAACGGAGGCTGTGCCAAAGGGAGACCCTGAGACACACTGGTAGGAGGGGGTCCTTGGCTTGCAGAGTAAGGTGTGTAGAGACCAGATCCTGTTGCACTAAAGCTTCCTGAGACTGGGGGAACCGATGTTGGGAGACCTTATAAGAAGAAAAAAGATGATAGAACATAATTTTCTTCTAAGACAATTAGGATGCTAGCCAAACCCATTTGCTCTAGATCATCTAAACAGGTCTACCACTTTCTCATCTTCAGATTGTCAGAGCTAACAGAAACAAGCCTTCAGCAAATACCCTCCTAAACTGACCAGAGGGCTGAAACACCTCCAAAGGACAGTTCCTTCATAGTCCTCTCAGTCTGAGCTTCTTATTTTACATAATTAGAATACATTTCAGGATTCAGAGCTAGAAGAAAGACACAAAGCCTTGACCACAAGTCTCTCTACCAACTCCTTGAACTGGAATAAATTTGTATCTTAAACTCCACTAAGCTGAAGCCTGTAGCTGAAGAATAGTTTTGAGCTTCACTGTTTTAATAGTGTGGAACTAGTACCTTCTGTAAGTACCACTGTACTATTTGTGAGGATAATTTTAGAAAAACACATTGCCAAAAGGCTGGAGAAATGTGCTTCCCCTACTCCTAATTTTCCTATAGAGTCTGTGTCAGACACACTTGTCAGAGAGTACTTTAGCAAAACAATTAAAAAGCCCACAAAAAAACCAAAAACCAAAAACCAAACAAAACACAAAAAAACCCTAACCAAAGTGTACTCAGACCACCTTATAATTACTGAAGTCAAATCTCTAGTCTTAAATTTTAAAAAAAGTCCTGTAATATACAGCAATAGGACTGTAGATGTAATGCAAAAAGTTTATACTGTTTAAATAAGTTTCTTCTCAATTTCCAGAAAAACCCTTCCTAACAACATTCTGAGTGATTTCAACCCTTTGTGATTCCCTGAGCCCCTTTTCCTTTTTTTGACTGGGCTACTGCACAACAGTGGCAAGGAATGTAGACTCTTCAACAGTATATTTAGGGATAGATTGGTTTTGTGTTTCACAAAAAAAATTCACCTAGTTGAGGAGAAATATTCTTCTTCTCTTGTGTTGCTCATGTCCTGTACTGCCTCTGTTCTGTTTTCTCCCAAGATGACCACACCAGTTACTATGGTAGATCACTCTATGGCAATGAACCACTGATTAAAGCAAACCTTTTATGAGATTACTAGCATAAATGAAAAGCACATTTCTGTAGCCAGGAAGACTCACCATAGCCCAGTCCAGCTGGGGGAAGAGCAGAAGCTGTAGGACTGCCAATTGTCATCCCTGCCATGTGATTGCTGAGCTGCTGCACAGTGGCTGGCGGGGGCCCGTACTGCTGGAACGTCGGGGTCTGTCTGGCAGGCGTGGGTGCTGAGCCTGCTGAGCCTGCCACAAATGGCTGAGAAGCAGGTGGCCTGAGAAGGAAGATGAGAAAATGCACTGGATCCCCCCTTATACAAGCAGTTACCATTTTCTGTGCCTTTTTAAATTGTTCCACCACAGAAATACTAGGTGGGTCACCATTATTTACATAAGGTATTTTAGCTCAGTTTCAACATTTACATATCCAAACAATTACACATCCTGCATGGATCTGAATCCCTTTTAAAATAAAAAAGGAAAACAATATCTTGGTTCTTACATACAAATTCTACATTATTAGTATTTTTTTGTTAATTCTGTTTTAGTTATCTGCAACAGAGTCTAGAGGGTGAGCAATAGAAAGGCCTGCAGAGGTAGTTAAGAATGCTCTGTTGCTCAAAGGATTTGGACTCTCCATTGAGTGCTGAGTTTAACCAGAAGGAAATAAAAAACAACCACCTTTCCCCATAACCAGTAACTGGAATGAAGCTGTGAGGACTGCTGCCACTTTCAGCACAGAAGTAATGGCAGTTTCCTTCTGGAGGAGATACTGAAGAACTTTTGATGAACATAACTCAGGGATCCATAACAGACAGAACAGGACTCAAAGCCGGTGCTAAGGAATTACTCAGCAATGACAGACAGCAACATGCTCCAGAGACAGAGATCAACTCACACTGCCAAGGAATCAAACACTAGACTCTGTGGATGCAGTAGTTTTAAAACAAGACAGATTATCAGAATCAGAAAATTCCTTATAGGAAAATGGCTACTCCAAAGAAAAGCTTTGGAGGAGAAATGGTTTTCATCACTCACTGACAACTGCTCATATCCTTCCAGAAGTTTTCATCTCCAGAGATTCTTACTAACAAATACCTCTATGGCACAACACTGTTCCAAAACAATAAGGATACAATAATCAATGTCCATCACAGAAAAAAAACCAAATTATTTAGTTTTTTCAGATCCTAAAAGGTCTAGAGCTGGAACAGGTGTACCAAGGCAGGCCTTTGCTCTGCTTGTACCTACCTCTGCACCGGGGCTGCTGAAGCTGGAATCCCATTCTGCACATCTCCATGTCCAAACTGACTGTATGCTTGGTGGCCAGAAGGAACAGATGCTCCAGAGGCTGGAGGGGTAGCTCCAGATGTTGGAGGGCCTCTTAATGAGCCTACAGACATAAGGGTAAAAGAAATACAAATAATTCATAAAAAATATTTTTTCATCAAATTACATCACAAATTACTCACAAAAACAAGGGTTTGAACCACCTACCATGAGAAATCTAGAACATAAAAAAGTACAGAAACAATTTCATTTTAGCAGTGGCCAGATTGATGTATGAATACACTATGAGCAACAAATAATTTACACAAATGCATCAGAAATAGCAAAACTGAAAGCACATGTATTTTTAGCCAGTGTCGCACCTCCACATTGATGAAATGGAAAATATGCACTGTGGAGGGTCTTGAAAAGACAATTTCATCTTCTGATGAAGAAAAAGAGTGTTATCCTGTCAGTAAGGTATTACATTCTCTCAAAGTCCAAATATTTTTATCTGCACCAAGGAAGAGTATTCACATGGAACCTCATGTTCATTACAGATCAGTTTTTCTTACTTCAAAGATAAACAGGTTATGTGAGTAGATGCAGTTTTCAAAAATTACATCTGACTGCTTATATATATAAAGTATGGGGGGGCACCTTTGACTGTTCTTCCCAACCTCTCAAGGCTAACAGAAATACTTCCATCCTTCCAGCTGAGTTGGTTCAGTCACAGCCCAAACATATTTGCCTTAGAAAGAAGTCTCCACGCTTGGAGACTGGACATAACACCAGCAGATCAAGTACAGTGGCTACTTCCAAAAAAAAAAAAAAACCAAACCAAGAAACAAAAAAACTCACCAGATTATAAACGTATATTTTAACAACATTTAAAATGCTGATTATTAGAACAATCATATAACCATGTCTGCTAATGACAAGGGAACATATTTGAGCCACTTCTTAATTCTACAGTATAATTTATACATCAAAGCACAAGGTTTCAACTCATATGTATTCTCTTATCTGCTACATATAATTCCTAGTAAGCATGTAGGTGTAAATTTAAGGAAGGAATTAACTAGACATGGTATGAATAATCAGTAATTTCTTCAGGGCTTTTTTCTTTATTACTAATCCTCCTCCTGTTCTTATTTTTGAGACTTAGGACTTATTTCCAGAGACACTTATATATCTTCACCTCATTAAAACTTGTCTTTTCTAAGCTCCTGTTAAACATCTTCACCTTACTGTTCCTCTGGCTAAACATTTTCTGATCTGTAACTATTTCTATTTCTGAATGTCTTCTGTGATACCTTCTCAGTTAATCTGATACACTTTATGATGGAATCTCTTTCTTCTGATAGTACATTTAAACTGTTTGGCATTATCTTCTGTCTTTGAAAGCACATGTAATCCAATTTCTGAAGTGACCCTGCATGACTTTTTTACATTAACTCTTCCCCCTCAACTTTAACAGGCATACAATTTGACAAATACATGCTTGAAAAAAAAAACAGTTTACTAAGCCTTTTACTTCCAGCTCCTTGTTACAAATATATTTATGCAACCATCACCACAGACTGTTCTAATAGCCATTGAAAAAAATTCACTTGAACAGGTATGAGCATCTAGTGGTTTTTTAGCTTAAAGTTCATTAGTGTTGAGGAATCCTGAATTTCCTTTTCAACATCTTTAAGATATTTTTCTTGCTCATCACAGAGGTCAAAATGGAGGTAGATTTCAGGAAGATGGAAATGCTTGTGATTTTACTCAAAGACTACAGTCTTGGTCCAGTTCTGACTCCCTGCTCCTCTATAGAAGTTGACACCACTGGAAGTAACACTTTCAAAATACTATGAGTTGAAAAGAAGGAAAAATACAACATGATTTCTTGCAGTGTTTCTAATTCTTATAACCTGATTATCAGTTTTGCAAAAATATTTCCTTCTTCAAGCCACAGCTTTTGGAATCATAATTATTCCCAACATATATATGGCTTCTATACTCTAGCCAAGGAAGGTAAAAACTTCTCCCTTAAATGAAAGCACGAGTTACAGAAATCTCATGACTTCCAATAGCAAACTTCAAGTGCTTGAGAAGATTTTTCATTTCTTGATTGTAATGCTTTAATTTCAAACCTCACACTTTAGCTCTCATGTGTTCTTTTAAACTAAGGATTCACCCTGACAGAACCCAAAGGGGTCAAATCAGATTTTGAAATCAGTCTTCAGAAAACATTAGTCACAAGTTCAGTTTTATCTATGAATCTATATCCCTAAGGTATTTCTACTAGGATTGTTTCTTCAGATCCTATTTATGTTTCTAGAGTGCTGCCTACACATAGACTGGAAAGCATTCCACCCACCTCTGTCTGAATATTCAGGTACCCACACCTCTGAGATACATATCCATATTCAATAAGAACTTTGCACAGAAGTGGCACAGCACAAACACTCCCACAGAAAGGACACTATTTACCTATGAAATTAGGTGCAAGAGAAGAAGTGTCAGAGTTGAGAGATACAGGAGAGCCCTTCGAAGGGAACCCCAAGGAAGGAAAGTAACCTGGAAAGACAGAGTACACCAGTAAATCAAGCCTGAGAGCACCAAGAGACAGTGCTTCCAATGCTGAAGACAGTCTGCAGTGCAGCAAATAGTATATACCAAAAAAAAGCCATGTCACATTTACCACATTATTCCCTAAGTTATACTCCCTTTCACTGTTCTACCATGCATAAAATTTCTTAACCACACAGCTCAAATATTAACATTAATACATGTGTTAATGGTATCGGAAACAAAGGTTATGTTAAACAATCCAGCAGCAGCCTAATTGTTACTGGGATCCAGGTAATTATGTTTGCACTTCACAGATGTCTCTTTGCATGATTTCAAAAGAAGGAAACTGATTTCTTTGACTGAAAGACAGTCTACACTCCCCCAGTAAGCAGCAGCTATTTTCAGTTAGGAGCAGAGTCAGTACTCCAGTTGTTGTCCCAAACAAGACCAGCATCACTGGCACAGCAAGTCAACACTCAACACTTCTCCACTCAGCCCTGTGAGCAACTGTAGGGATTTATTTAAAAAATAACAACAACACAAAATGTCTGATATAACAGAATAACACTGGCAGTTTTCTTTTTACCCCTCAGCGTTCACTAAATTCCTGTCACTCTAATCCCTCTGAAATCTATCTAAATTCCATCTGAATATCATATCCAGCAGCTAATAATAGGTCAACTTCTGGCTCTTGTGCTAGTTCTTCCTTCTAAAGACAGGATTCCTGGATTTACAGTAACAGGTTCAAAATGCACAACTTGACAAAGGAGATTTCCTTAATGCAGTCTGCTAAGTCTAGGGTGGATGGTCTCAGAAGCAAAGATGGAAGAGATACCTCCACAAACCATGGGTGGCCTTTGTTTGATATATCAGTAAAGCACATGAGATACTACTTAAGAATAGTGCAATACTTTTTTGTTGTCCAAATGAGACCACCTAGTTGCCCTTGGTGTCACACTACCTTTCAATCATTACTGGCACAAAGAAAATCTGCATTTTTAATCTGCATAAGTTTACATGCATGTTATCAAGCTTTCTAGCTTTGTCCTTTACTTGAGCTGTCATGAACCACAGTTCTATTGTTTTAAAATTTAAAAAGGCAAACCAGAAATTTCAGAAGGAAAAATTCCCTTCAAATTGCTTTTCAGACTTGTAAAGTCTGAAAGTTCTTGAAGCATCTGATGGAAGCTGCTCAGCAATTTCTTTTCACAAACATTCTAAATATTCTTAAAACTGTTAACAGCCAGAACCTGTTTCTGGAAATAGCTCCACTGATGCAACGTTTCCAACAAATCTGTAGCAATCTTTGTCTCTCCTGAATCAACATCTCCCCCTCACTGAATTAAGTCCACTTTCTCCCCATCCCTTCCATGGGACAGAAAACATCACTCGGTCAGCAGCTGCCCAGAGCAGCCACAGGAGCACTCCATGCTGAGCTGTGCTTCTCTCTTCACAAGGACTAGGATTTCTTTCCTCTACATAGTGCTGATTTTCTTTATATGAATTAAAACCCTCTGTGAAATTAGTTCCAAACTCACAGATTAAGAGTGCTGACAGAAGAGGTTTATTGAGACGAGATGTGGAAGAGGATTAAGGGAAAAATGAAGGAAGATGGAGAACTGAATAACCCATTCTTCAGTACTCCACACTGACTACCCTGCTAACTCCAGACAAAAAAAACCCAATGGGGTAATTACTCAGCTCCCAGATTTTAGTCTCCCAACTTCTGCTAAGTTTCCAGACAACTATAGGTGCCTTGATTGTCCCATTCTTCTCACCAAGTTTGGTTTAAAATTCAAGAAGCTGCAAAAAAATCAAGAAGTACTTGGAGGGGAGAATAATATAGAGACCATCAGCATAATTAGCATATTCCTCATTTCCTGTTAATCTGAAATCAAAACAAACATAGTTGTTGTGCTTATGTCAGCAGAACTGAGTTCATCCATGATTCTGAAAGGCAGAAGTACTTCTAGTCAAAGCAGTTGTATTTTCTCCTCTACATCTCAGATGTTGAAGTCACTGTTCATCTCCCAGAGCAGTTCAGGTACTCAAAAACAAGGACTCCTAAAGTTCTTTTGATAGTTGCAAGGTAGCTTTTCTTTAGTAAACAGGAAAAAAAAGTTTAACTACTTTATTTGTTGGTTATTGTGTTTTTAAATAAACAAACAAAAAAGTGACATGATGCTGCAGAACCAGGAAAATTCTGGAACACACCTGCTCGTCCACCACACAGCCACAAACTTTCTGTTGATTTTAAATGCATTAGAGAGAGTAGCTCTAAATAAGCTTTCTACCTAGATCTGTAGGTCTTAATCTTCCAGAATGGAGTGCAGATCTTTCAATTTAATAATGTAAGGCTGTCTCAGTTATAAATCTGTACAGAACCTAACTACTGCCCCTCAGTGTAACCTCAATGGGAAGCCTGTCCTCATCAGGTGCTTCAGCACAATGGGGACAGACGTATACAGGAAAAAAAAAAAGCAGACTGTGCTTTTCAACATGTTAATTTTATTAGCTATTAAAAGATGGCTATCCCTACTAAAATGGACTCATGACAGAACAGTAACCTCAGAAAGGACAAGAACGTGATTTTTATCATGTAAAGCTACATACAAAAGAAAACTGCTACCACAAAATAAAGACTAAGAATAGGAAATATATATATATATATATATATATATAAAAAA
>JANHGL010019582.1:0-12428 GCA_024611195.1 Ceyx melanurus
GCTCTGAGCACCCTGCTCTAGTTGCAGCTGTCCCTGCTCTCAGCAGGGGTTGGACTGGATGAGCTCTGGAGCTCCCTGCCCACCCAGACATTGCTAGGATTCTATTATTCCAGGCTGTGCAGCAGGTCAACGTGTGCTTACTGGCCCTCGGGAAATGTGGTGCAGTCCATCTGCAGTGAGATGTTTATGTGCTTGTGATGTCTGGACAACCAGCTCACACCAAGTTTTCACACTGGTAGAGATACCTGATGCTACTTCAAAGTCTGTGATAGAAACATTTAAGAGTTCTGCAAAATCTTGGGGGGCTTGAGAAGTGTCTTCGTTCAGGGCTTGTGAACAGAACTGTGTGATTTAGCAGATCACAAAGATCTGCTAAATTTTGCTTGGCTGACAGAAATAGGGAATTACCCAAAAGTCCCTGAAACAATTCTTGTCCAGGTGAAGTTTATCCACTGTGAGACAGGGAAGGGATTTCTCACACTGAAGGAAACACCTCCAAGGGCTCCTTGGAACAGGTTACCATGGGATTTTATAATTTTGTATCCCTTGTTTCCCAACACTGAGAGCAGGAGGAGTAAGATAGATAGGTGTGTAAAGAGAAATAAATAAGAAGTGCTTCTGATTGTTCAGAAGGCAGCAGGGTGGAATGTGAACACCTGTTGTCTTCCAGGACCCTCAAGGAAGCCACTCAGTGTGTAAGGACTGAGATTTGTTAGATCAGAAGTGTTGTAGATCAGGTAGTGTTGGAGAAACTGTCACACTTAGGTGATGTAAATTGTCAGTGCAGAAGAACCCAGGGGTTTTAAGGATGAGCAGAAGACTTCACAGACTCTTAATTCAGCTAAAGTCTGGTGGAGGAGCTTCCTCCCCTTCCAAAACTAATAAACACCCTGTCGATCCTGACCAAAGCCTCTCTGAGAAGAAATGCTCATTAAGGCAAAATTCACTAAATTTGACTCGCTTTATCACCTAAGACCTCTGGAGTTTTGAAAATAAAATCTAGCCATGAACAGCAGAGTGCAGTTGGCCCCTCTGCACCAGCATATACTACCTTGAATGACACAGGACTTGAGAGAGTCAGCACGAAACCAGTTTGTTCCCACCTTGTGAGGGTGGGGACAGGCTCTGCTGAAAACACAGATACAAGAACACTGGGAAGGGTCAGTCCATCCCATTAACCTCCCTGCCCTACAGAGTTCCATTTTTCAAGTCGTTACACAGCAGAAGCATTCTCTGCAAGAGTGGTTGCTCATGTCAGAACTTCATTCACCATGATGCACAAATTCCATGGAGCCGTATTACAGCTTCCTCTCTGCGGGAGAACAAGGAGGTCTGAGAACCTCAACAGCATGTCCTACATTTTTAACTCATGACCTCCACTGCTTGTTTGTTTTTTATTCCATATTGAAAGTACTTGACAGATATTCTGATCTCAGTCTACTGATAATTTGCCAGCAGCTGAAATGTCCCCCATTTTAAGGGGGGGGGATTGTGTGTAGATATCAAAAACAAAATAATCACTTCTCTTTTTGACTTGATCTCTGGGGCATCTGACCCAGATTTAGCATTATCTGAAGTATACAGTGAGTGCTTCCACAGATGTGCAGCTCCTTTTGAAGAACTGTCTCAAGAATCATTTTAAGCCTTGGGTATAAAATAAACTTCAAATCTGTTACAGCTTGAACAAAAAGCAAAGCTGGCAGCCATTCTTTCCTTGAAAGACATCTGTTTACTTTAGAGAGTTTTAGACATGTTTTAATTTCAGAATTTTTAAAATACGTATTTTTTGAGAAATAAACATTTCTGACTTAACTGTAAATTAAACCTGAACCCCTGGCTGCTGGCCCAGGCATTGACCAGGAAGGCCAACTGTCCTGCAAGTTCAGCTGCATCTCCCTGGCTGCCCTACAGCCAGGACAAGCTGTTTATGTTCCTCTTAAAATGTATGTATTTGCTGGTATGGGGAGCAGCAACCCAGAGCTTGCTCTGTTAGACTCTGTGCTGCCAAGGAGTGTCCTGTGGCTGCTGGCCTGCATGTTTACACCCACACATCTACAGTGTTTAAACCACTTCCACCAGCACAGAAAACCCAGGGCTCAGTCCTGAGTATCAGTGCTGGGGCTGGCAGGTAGACACTCCACAGCTGCTGATGTCCTGAGAAGGCAAAAGAAAAACCCAAAATGCAATCAGCTGGAGAGGGAGTGGTGTGACAGGGGTGAGAGGAGTGACAGCAGAGAGAGCAGCACAGCTGCTGAGGGTAAGGTGGAGGGTGACAAACAGGAGCCAGCCCACTGGTGCCCTTGCCAGTGGCACAGGCTGGTGCTGCAGGCGTGGCCATGAACGCTGCTCCTTCCCTGGGATGAACTCCTGAGCTCCACACTCTCAGTCTCTAGTCACTGCCCAAACCAGTGGCACAGGTACCTTCTGTGGCTCTGAATCCCCTGGAGAGCCTAGGGGGAGTCCATGGTATCTTTTACTGCTGAGACAACACTGTCTGAGAACTGAGCACTTGCTGTAGGCAGCAATAAGCTCTTAAAGAAATCCTGATTAAACACCACTGTGGATCCTACGAGACATCCCTCCTTGCCAGTGACAGACAGGATAGCACACTCTAAATTGCAAAGATTACTTCATTTTTCACTTCAAATAGATGTGATAGATGAACAGGGTAAATTTCAGCATCATGGAGAATAGGCAGGTGACTCAACAAAATCACTACATGTCCATCAGAGCATGGCAAGATGAGAGGATTTTAATGCATTCCAGGGCACAAGTGAGCAGAAGCTGCCCCTCCTCCTGACACAGCCCTCAGCTATTGATAAACATTGATTAAATTCATTAGTCTTTAACCTACATAAAATACCATCTAAAATCAGGTCAAGATCATATGAAATGTTTATGTTTGTTTAGGGAAATAATTTAACAAAAGGTAAGGAAAATTAGAGCCCAGAGGTTTAGATGAGAAAGTGTCCTCAAGCATACAAAGACTAAATACATCACCAACACTCTCAGGTCCAGTGGCAACTAAATGTCCTGCATGACATAACCCAGTCAGGTCAGAGGAAACAAGGAAAAATCCACCTTGATTATGCTTCAGACACAGGGAAAAGGCATCATGGAGCATCACTGGCATGAACTCCCTGAGGCCAACACGTGTGCACCAAGCCAACCCCACAGACCATCACTGCAGGAGCTCTCCTCATGGATCCTGGGGATGCAACACCCCTGGCTTGTGTGACACAGCACAGGCAGGAGGCAGCACCTTATTCAAAGGTGATATCCAGGCACCTTTTAAATTCTAAGTCTCAGAATACATGGCAAGCGTGTTTCTGTGTCCATTAATAAGATCCCCCTTATGGCTTAAGGCTCCAGTGTAGGAGGCTGACAGCAACAGGCCCTGTTTCTACTTAACATATGCATTACTTAACACAAGATTACATCCATCCTGAGATGCCAGAAATTTATGAAGCAAGAATTCTTCAGGGAAAGCCATAGCTTTCTGTAACATTACTGGGAATTTACATTTACAGTGGGACGTGGGACTTCTCCATTAGCAGATATGTGTGAGAAAATATGTGTATCCAGCCATGCTCCTCATGCCTGTACATCTGGGAAAGCTACTGCCTATCAGTTATTCCATCTGAAGGCTGCAATAGCTGCTGTTACTGGATCTTGTCTTCATTTAACTCAATATCAGAACTGAAAACTGGATTTCACAATATATTTCCCTGATTTGGAGATGGGAATGGGGTTAATCCCCATCACTTCCACTAGGAATTGACTCAGTAATAGAGGTGAATATCTGGAGTAAAAAAACATTCAGAGAATCACTCAGACTTTTCATGTTTCATTTTTGACACCCAAAGATGCTCAAAACCAAGAAGTCCCCAAGCAAGTCTGTGGAACTGCAAAAAAAATTGAGTCTTTGGAAAAGCCACATTGTTTTAGGTTCCAATTGGAGAAGGACAGTTTTATACTGGAATTCTTGACTGTGACCATGGGCAAGTTTCTCCCTGCCTTTTCCTGCTGGGATGCAGCTCCAGGATAGGATATCATGCCACCCCCCAGAGGAAATATGCAGCTTGTCCAACATCACCTGCAGCCCAGGCAGGGCAAGGAGGAGGGCTGGGAAAGATCTGTAAACCTGCCAAGGTTCCTTATCAAGGGAAAGGAGACACTGCAGGTATCTCAAATGGGGTTTGTTTCCCCCACAGTAAAATGAGATTTATTTCTGAGTCCGCTGAAATAAAGTCAAGGGCCAAGTCTGATTCCAAACCCCAGACCCAAGAGTCTGAGATTGCAACCAATCCTTAGCATTGGAAGACTTCACTTCATGTCTAAACTATAGTTTGAACCTTCATTTAATAGGAATAGAACAGTCTGACATGTTCCAAGCCTCAGTGGGTTTCCAGCGACTAAATTGTACAATAAAACTGAATGAAAAGTGTTAAAGAGGTAGAATTCATTCAGTGTTTGTTCCTCTGCATTGATTTTGTGTTCCTTGGATTTAGCTGGAACATGGAACACTGGTGCATGTTCAGCAATACCTCTGGAGCAGAAACAAGACAGATGATGATAGGAGATCTCGCTACAGCTTCTGCTATTAAGTCTTTGGGAGAGCTGAGAAGAGATTGCTCATTAAATAAGTGTTATAAAGCATTCAGCACAGAGAGACTAGTTCAGAATTAGAAAGTGAAAGGTCGGCTATTCCCACTGGAAAAGCATCCATCACAGCCAAGCAGTTATTATTGCCTATTGTCAATGCACCCTGCCCAGAAACACAGGAGAGGTTTTGGAGAAGTTACAAAAATGAAAATGACAGCGATTAAACAGGACATCAAGGGGTCAAGATGACAAGGAGATCTAGAGAGCAGTGCCATGACACGGAGAAAAAAAAGTATCTGGAAGCTGCTTACACTGTTTCCTTGTGCCATTCACTGGTGAGCATATCTGTGTGGATCATGAAAGGAAACAGGCTCTGGGTCTGTGTCAGCTAATGAAACAGTTCACAGAAATCGAAGGGGATTTTTTAATTGCTTCTTGAAGGTAACAAAAAAACCCACTTCTACATTTTCATCTGTACTTGAAGTATCTAATGTGCTCGACATCAGAGCACACTGTAAATATTACTGAAAAGCAGAATCTAACCCATAAATTATTGGCATCCTGTGCCAGACAAGCTTGTGCTAATGTTTGGAGAAGCAGATCACCTGGGAGAAATGTGCTCTCCTAGTCACAGCAGAAACTACAGAGACAATTAATGGGCATTGGCTTTGCTGCACATATTGTTCCCATGTTGTTCAGGCCAAAGTTGACCTCCTGCCAATAGATATAGAAGTGATTGTCAACGAGATTTACAGTTACTTTTTCATTTGCACAGTTAAAGTAGAAAGGTTGAAAGAGTTATGTGATTTGTTGAAGGTCTGTGCTAACAACTGACAGACCGTAGCATCCTGCACCAGTGACTGGCAAAGAGCACACAACAGGGACTCTACATTTTTCTTGATTCTGGGAGCTATTCCTCATGGCATGAAGCTGGAGTGCTTTGCTATTGTCAGCAACTGGATTTTATTTTACACATCTGTCCAAAAAAACATCCTTTCTGCTGCCAAACTAGGCACCAGACAAGTTCTAATCCTACCAGTGGTGGGAAAAAAAAAAAAAAAGTGTTTTTTTAGCAAGTTGCACTTCAATGTGGTTCTTGAGCTTGTGGCAGAGCTGCTGGCAGCTCCTGAACTGGCCGCTGCTCTGGAGTTAGCTGTCAGGCTGCAGCCTGAGGGCACCCAGCCCCACTCTGCTGAGAGAAAATGAAAAGGAAACTGCCTCTGAACATTGAGGAAAGTGATAAAAATAATCAGGTAGAAGGATCTCTGCAGTTTTTAGGAAGCCCTGTTGTTGACAACATCACCTGGATGTGACTGTGGTAACCAAACAGAAGAAATTAATTGCTTTGAAAGCCTGCGACTTTCTTCAGGCTGCAAAAGGGATCAGCAACAATTCAGGACCTAGAGATCTGGGCAGTCAGTCAGCAGATTTATCTGCTGGATTGAAGAAGGATTCATAAGGTCTTCTCAGAATATCTCCAGAGCCTTGAGGAAACTCCCCGCTGCGTTTCCATGCAGCCGGCGATGGAACGCAACCGGCCTGTCAAGGCCTCAGCACGTCCACCACTGGATGAACTTCTGCAACACGACTGTACCTCTCTGCTGGCTCCTTCACAGCCCATCAGGCTTCTCCTCTTGGCCAAACCTCCCACTGTGCCTGTGCTCTCCTCGTTTCCAGCTAGCACAGCATCCAACAGGCTTTGGCTGGCTTGTAGCTGCACCCTGCTGGCTGCAGTTCGCCTTGTGCCCCGATGGTGTGAACTGTGACACAAGTGGCTCTTTCAGCCTTTTCTGAACTGGGTCTCCAGCCCACGAGGGAGAGCACAGTTTGTAAATGTGGCTCTGACACAGTCTGCTGCTATCCACACAGGTTTGTGAAAACATTTCCTAAGCCATCTCAGCTGGAAGGGGGCTTAATTCTCTGCTCTAGCAGAGGTGAGTCCTTTGTCATGGCCAGTGTAAACAGGGCTTGAGCTCAGCAGAAGTTGGGCTAAATAAGAGGTAACTCTAGATTTGTAGGATGAACCTATAAGGATTTGTATTCTCATCAGTGTTCAGCCTGTGGCAGTAATTGCTGTGTGACAGTCACAGAAACACTGCAGGCCAGAGTCAACAGGCCTGACATGGGAAGGATGAAAAATGGCACTTACCAAATTAGCAGCAACAAGTGATGAAGATGCTGAATAAACATGATAATGTGCTGTGAGATATTTGAAGAGACTTTTCAGTCTTCCACTCCCATGGAATGGAAGTGTGAAAATGCTAATCATCCCACATTATTCTGACAAGAGTTGAGGTTGGGATTCCTTTATTTATGACAAAATAAACCCTGGACTGCAGTCCAGTACAGTCTTGATACAGGCTTTTCATCACCCCTGCATTTTTTTGGTGCACTTCATTAAAATGAGTAACAGAGAAAACATGGATTCAAGTCCCAGGTACAGAAATCAGTAGAACATGTTCAGGCTAAAGGAGAGTCAAGAAAACCCTTGACTCTTAGGTCAAGCCTGAGCAGTTCTTCATTCAGAAATGCCACTGGCATAAGGTCAGAAGGAGGAAAAGCAAGCAGGAAAATAGACACTTCTATTCCACCACAGAGAAAGCAAGCTCCCTCTACAATGCAAGCATCAATTCCTAGTTCACATCACCTGCACCAATGCTTCATGACTCCCTCGTGTCCATGCCCCAGGGTCTCCCGAGAAGGGTGGTATCCTAAACTTCCTAAACTGCTCTCTCTTGGGAGAGGTTCCTAGAGATGGGCTTCTTGAGAGCCATGAAATGTATGGTCTTCTCAATCAGCCATCTTTCCTCAGACTCTGTACAACTTGGCACATGTTACCTGTACTCATCCTTCAGCTTTCCTTTTCCACCCCACACAGTGGTTGCAAAGACTGGCAATAGACAAGGTGAGACCTTCAGGTGAGACCTTCAGGTGAGACCTCAGCTCGAAGATGGGTGACACTCCAGGAAGGAAGAACCCATCTCACAGATTGTCAGGCTCTGAGCAGCCTGGCCTAGGTGGAGATGTCCCCATGTGTGCAGAGATATTGGACTGGATACCTCTGGAGGGCCCTTCCAGCCTTTCTATGGTTCTATGATGGTACCCTCTGGGAAAATAGTTTTCTCAGAACAAATGTCTTCCCTTTTACACAGAAAACAAAATAAAACAAAACAAAACAACAACTTTAAGAATGTTAAGAGGTTTAGAAAACACAACCTATGAGGAAAAGCTGAAGGAACTGGCTTTGTTTAGTCTAGAAAAGAGAAGACTGCAGGGGCACATGGTAACAGTCCTCCAGCATGAGAAAGGCTGTTGGAGACAATGAACTGTTCTCTGGTCACAGAGGAAAGGATGAACAATTAATTTGCAGTAAAGAAAATTTCAGAGTAGTTCAGGGAAAGAATTATCAGTTTGTGGGGTGATCAGTATGATCAGTGGACCAAAGCTTCACCTGACTGGAGAAGACAGCCCATATCTGTAGGAACACACTAGACACACATCTATCATGGAATCCTGCTGTGGTGGGACACTGGGACCCCTGTCAGCCCTGTGGCTGAGCTCTGATGCAGGTAAGCCTCATGCTGAAGCCATTGGGTTTGTCTGCCAAATACAGAATGAAACCTTCAGATGTTAACCTGGTAGATTCAAAATCAAAATGGAAGGTTAAAATGCACAATCATATGCCAGTTAGAACCACATTTTTGTTCCTAACCCTGACTAAATAAGGAATATTCATTACAGGGAGCAGGAACTGGACATGCTGGATCTTCATGCTTTATCTTCAGAGGACAGACCACCTTCTGGGGAACACCACAGAGAGAAACCTCCTGAGTTGCCTTGGTGGGAAAACACAATTCCTTGGCAGCAGCAGACCTGCAAAGACTGTGAGGTCGTTTACAATGCAAGGTAACAGCCCAATCCAAGGAAACACAGGAGAGATCAGTAGATTTATAGTAAGATAATTGTGAACAGTGTTGAAGCCATTGTATTTTCCCTGGGGAAATAGCAGTTCAGCATTTAGCAAAATTTTCTCCCCTCAAGCTTCTCACGTGGGTCTGTGACACGTGGCTGCTGCTGTGTGCTCAGACATCACTAGGGGGTTTTTTCACTCAAGCTTTAGGATGTCAAGGAAAAGGGTAAACCATGCATTCAGTTGTCCCAGTGTTTTCAGATAGCTATTGTCATGTGTTATTTTTCAAGCCTAAATGAAAAAAAAAAAAAAGATGGCTTGCCACAAAACCTGGCAGAGCCAGCAGAGCTAGAGTGAGACTGGGAGGGAGGCAAAGGTGCTGCGCTCTTGCTCATACACTCCTTGAATCATTGTGGTTGGAAAGAACCTCCAGTATCATCAAGTACACCTTTCATCCCAACATCTTTCTCTCCACCAGCCACAGCCTCCAACTGTCATCTTCTTGAACAAAATGAAAAACCACTTCCAGTGTGACTCTGGCAAGTTGTGAAAAGTTTACCAGTCCCTGCATCAACAGCTTGCTGCATGAAAAGGCTTCCACCTGGATAAACCTACACAGGAAAATCCCACTTGCCACCAGCCCAGCTAGGACAAGTTGCCCTCAAACTTAAATGCTGCTCTTCCTCTAAAATGTGCTCTTTTTGACCAGAGAGCTCCACAAAGCCCTTCCTTTAGTGTGTACACAGATCCCAAGCTTCAGCCTGGAATCCAAAGGCTCCTTAGTTTTTGAATAGTCTCAAAAGTGTGTTAAAATCTTAGCAAAGATGGCAAATGTTTCTATAAAGGTGTTAGGGACCTCAGTCACCCAATCTGTTAGATAGAAATGGGCCTTTCTGCACTTGTCAAAAAAATGCACATGTGTAAACTCTTCAGTGGAAAAGTGGCCTCAGTTACTTCATAGCTGTGGGTGAGATTCCTTATCTCTAGGAACATTGCTATCAGTTTATCATAACTGCCTTTTTGGCATATGTCAATTTCTCATATTTTCCCAGCTACTCCTTTTCTGAGCTACATTTTTTTCAGCAATTTGTTCTTCATCCAGCTTTACATTGTCATGGAAGCAGGAAAGAGTGGACCCAGGATCCACAGAGGTGCTCAGAACATTCCCATTAGTTGGTTAGATCCCAGTCCTGGGGTCTCCTGGTCCCACCAGCAGGTTCTGGGGGTTTCAGTGGCATTTCCATGTCTGCCAATGTCCTCCTGTGTTACTCAAGCTACAGGACCAGGGCGTTGGTCAAAGGAGATGGTCACAGGGTTTTAAGGGATAAGCACTAAAATCTTTCTCATGATTTTTGTGTCTCCAACACAAGAGCAGTTAAATTACCCATAGACTACAACCACTGAACATTTCACTTAGCTGTCCAGGGGTGAATATTACCTTTTTTTTGGGGTACTTGTCAAAGTATTATTTTCATTACACTAATAAATACTGTAAAAGTCAAAATAAAAAAATGTTACAAGTTCTGGAACATGTCTTATCTAAATCTATATGATCTGGAAATATTTAGCAAGGGAGTTCAGTAATACAAAACAGAAACAGAAAGGGTCCTGGGTAAAGCCTTAGGGAAATGCCAAACTATTAATTACACATTAAGTGGATGGTTTTTATTTTTCTCTTGAAACAGCAACTATTCAAAGTCTATGCTACAGCGCAACAAAAATTATTCTCTGGTATAACTCAGCATAGAATTCCAAGCTATTTTGATCCCTAGAGTCAAAGTGCTTTAAAGGATGAAATAAAATTTTGTTGGGATTTTTTTAAATTAGGAAATAGACAAATTCTGACCCATTAGCACAAAGCTTGGCAAACACTAATGATAAATCAAAGCTCTGCAAATATTCTTGTAAGTTTAACTGTCTACTTGCAAATTCTTTTTCTCACTTCAATGATTTTTCCAACCTGGATTTAATATTGATCAGTGATTGCTAATGTTTCTGATGAGGTCGGAAGGTCTAGCTGCCCAGACATGAGAAAATTTTCCCAGTCCAGCCTAACAGCTGTTACATGTTGTAGCTTGCACTGCTGACCATCCATTTATATTAATTACTAATAATTAAGATTACCTAAAAAAGGACCCCAAAACACTTCCTGAGGCATGTCCATAAATCTGTTCACACCCTGTCCAAACACAGGAATCTTGCTGTTGTGTGCAAAGCCCCCATGGTACCAAAGTCCTTCTGTGTGTGTTTACACAAAGGCACAAGTTGCACCATCAAAATGTGGAAGCTTCCAGGGTGGAGAAGAGCCTCTAATCAGAGGATGGTGTTGTGCCTTTGCTCTGGGTTACATTTTGGTCAGGAAATGGGGGTAAATCCTCCCCTGGTATGGAAAGCACCACGGGATCTTCAGTGTCACTGAGCAGCCGTGACTTCAGTTTTCTAAGGTTTCCTTAACACCCCAGCTCCCACCTGTGAGAGTCACAGAGTTTTGTGCTTTGCTTTGGATTCTGGGGAGGACTGTTTCAGAGTTTAAGGTTTGGGTTTGTTTTTTTTTTATTTGACCAACCTACTTTCTCTCCAGATTGGTCTGGTCCTCAGAGCCATGAAGTCAGTTTCTGTGAGTGCCTTGGACACAGGGTGGGGTAGAAGAGGTTCTCTGAAAGGACCAGAAAGGACACATCATGCCATCAATCTGTGCTCATCTCTGTCCTTCCCAGCCTTTGATGGAAGGAGCCTGGAAGCTGCAAAAGTACAATAATAAAAGCACAGATCAATTTGTACAGTATGGAGGGGCACTGGGCAAGTCAATGCTCAAGTTAACCAAAAAACCCGGAATAAGATATGATAGATATCTCTCTTGGAGCAAAAATATTTCCTCTACTAACTATAGTCCTTCAGGTATCCTGCTGTGAATAAAACACTGTGTGTTGAACTCACCACCCAGCACTGAAAGGAATTCAGGAGCTCCTGAGCTACTAAGAAAAGTCAAAGAGAACTGGGGAGAAATCTATACAAGAAATCCCCAAAGATTCTTGTTTTAGTGCAGACCCTTCTTCTGGAGGTTCCTACCCAAGAAAGTGGGACCTGTTGTTGTTCCCAGAGGTTTCTGCCAGCTGGAGCAAGGTGTGGTGAGTAACCTGCCTGGGACTCCCAGTGCTGTCCAGAGAATGCTCCACTGCTCTGTCTAAGGTTTGCAAAGGGGCAAGAAATTTATATGACTTCAAATTAATAAAGCTCCCACTACAAAAGACTGCCATTTTCAGAGCAAACCCAAGATCCCTTCCCATTTATATCCTGAAATCCATAACACTGTTGTGTGTAGGAGAACTGAAAAGCATGAAGACCTGCCCAGCAGAGAATGCCCTGGGCCTGGGTACGACCTACAATGAGTCTGTAGCCTCTGCAAATCTTCCAGCAGAAAGCAACATGCCAGTTATGAACACTCCTTCAAATGCTTCTTCCCTCTGTGTGTGAGCACTCGGTGCTCTCCCAGGGACCATGAGAGAGGAGTTTCAGTACCCACCCTCAGAAAGTCCTCCCTCCTCACTGGGATATGATCCACTCGACTCCCTGGTTGTGGACAGCATAACCTAGGGGCAGTGGTCACAGAAGAGCCATGTGCAGGGGGCACAGCCCACCTCTCTGAGAAGCAGGAGTTTGATCTGAGGCACTTCACAGACCTGAACCAGGTGAGGCCTCATAAAGTGCCAGGGCCAGTGTAAAGCCCCAGCTTTTCTTTGTCCACCAACAGAGATACCAGGGGAAAACAGGGCAGAAGTCAGAGAGTCACAGAACTGTCAGGGATGGAAGGGACATTAAAGATCATCCAGCTCCATCCCCTGCCAGGGCAGGGACACCTCCCACTAGAGCAGGTTGCTCAGAGCCCCATCCAGCCTGGCCTGAGAAACTGCCA
>JANHGL010019583.1:0-11792 GCA_024611195.1 Ceyx melanurus
GGGTGTTACCTGTCTGCTGAGTGGAGCTCAGAGAATGGCTCCAGCTGTCAATCTCAGCTTCACTTTCCCTGATACTTTTGAGTCCTTTCACTTCAGCTTGAAGCCTCAAAACCTCATTCTGAAGCTGGGCTACTTGGCTGAGCAGATAATCTACCTGCTCACACCACACACAGCCATGGGAGCTGTCTCCCGAGGCCAGCAACAGGCTGTGGCACTCCCTGCAGCCTGCCATCTGCAGCCCCTCATCCTTACGAACAACATGTGTCTGAATTCCCACATTGACTCTGGATGAAGACATTATCATGGTCTTCTTTTGTCGAGTGAATACCATACTGACCAGTCAGCAGCACCTTTAACTGGATGGGCTGCCCCCCCCACCACCTTTTTTTTGTTTTCTTAACTCCCTTCCGCACTGCCAGCAGCGAAGGCAGTGACAAGGCTGCTTTCTCTGTGCACAGGAGTGAGTATCCGGTGCAGCCATGCGGGAACCTCCCTCCGGCAAATCTAAACCCCCTGTAAACAATTAACCCTCTCAGTTCTACCTTCAGGAGGGATCCCCGCTGTTCTAGGCTAAATCTCTGAGTAGAGAAAGCCTGTAACCTGTTAGATAAATATAAAAAGAGCAAAAAAACCCCCACAAATATCCAAAGTGAGAGCTTTCTCTGTGCACAGGAGTGATGGAGGCAGGGGTTCCCTGTCACTTCCCAGAGGAAAGTGACTGGTAAAAAGTTTTGATAGAAATACTCCCCATAGAAAGGGGATTATCCAGAAACATATACAAAGAACGATCAAAAATTCATAAACGTGATATTATGGCATGAAATGTCTAGCATTTCTTCTGGCTGGTTTAAAAAATTTAAAAATTGCTAAACTGGCAGAACTCCCTATAATACTTCCCTCATTTATTAAATTTTAAAAAGAAAATTTTAAAATAAATCCATACAATGGCAATTCTTCAAACACATTTCTTTTGGCAATATAAAAAAAGTGGATTTACAAAATCCCTGTAGCAATTAACTGTAGCCAGCCTTGAAAACTGTTGATCAAATGAGGCTCCCCCTAGAAAAAAACAACCTATACTGGACACATGGCCTGAAGGCTTCCTGGATTATTTATTTTTAAAAGATTTTACAGATAATTTTTATTTTGTAAATATGAGCTGTTTTGGCCTAGTATTCAATAAAAGTGATGAAATGAATGTTCTTATTATACTGTTGTTTTCAGGAGTTTTACATCCATTCTTGGTGTATAGGTGATGATAAAAGTGGAATAGTAAATGCAGATTAAAATATCAGGCCTAAAACATAAAAGTCAAAAATGGTCTTATAATATGACTCTATCCAAATATAAAAAGAGAAGTCAGAACAGCATGGCCCAATTTTTCTGTACAGATGGGTGGTAAATTAGAACATAATGTCTCTCCACTGTATGATAAACAGCCTTCAAAGAACAAGTTGTTAGAAGGCTGTACTCAGGTTTTCAATTATTTCACACTTCTATATTAATTCATATTTCTGCTGTTAAATCCCAATAAATAAATTGCAGCAAGTGTCACTGTAAGGGTAATAATGAAGTAATATCCAGAACTTGGTATGGCAGACAAGTGATATAAACAAATATGAGCAGAGATGTTTATCACCAATTACAGGGCAGAAAAGGATGTTTAGGAATCTACAACCTCAGAGGAAAGGGAAATGACTGCAGCATTTCCAAGTACTACCAAATATACAGTACTGTCGCAATCACAGGTCCCTTCAGAAGCTGATGTTTGGTCTAATGTTCACTAAACAGAGAGGAAGGAGCGCAATGGAAGAAGACTTCTGAAAAGAACATTTTGCTGCACTTGCCAGTTAACTGGATTCCGTGGCTATGTACCATAGCCTTTTCTGGGTAAAAGCTGCATCCTAACACAGGCTTGACCACAGTCTCCTACAACTAAGCTTTACAAAGGTAGTCACCTCTGTCAGTAGAATTATCTATTTAATAATTTGTCAGTAGCACTGAGTAGCCGTACAGCTTTGAGATGTGTGATTTTGGAAATCTTAAATTTCAAACTCTAAAAATTTCAGAAAAAAAACAAATAGGTATGCCTATCTCATTAGTCTCAGAACATCCATCACTAGGGCTCTTGCTACATACAGCAGCAGCCGAAACAAATAGCTTTTTCTCCCACACTCCTTGTCTGCAAACAGTGATTCCAGTAATCACCTCAGTAAAACAGGTGAGCAAATAATAATAAGATTTCCACCACCCACCCACAAAGAAATTATTACATACTCTATTTCAAAGAGTTATTTCCTTTCTACCATGCCATTAAAGCTTTCCTTTGTTTATGAAATGAGTGTACAGGACTGCAACTGTACTTGCATAAATACACAAAGAACTTTACAGTCAAAATTCTAAAAGCAGTTTTCAGACATTTTCAATTATAAATATTTATTCACAACACATGATCTGGTCAGTTATTAATTGGCAGATTACATTACACCCTAGTAGGAATGATCAATAATATCCATTAAATACTCTTCCACTGAAGACATACTTAGTATTTGGTCTCATAATTCAAGAAGTCCACATTTCATTAAAAAAACTTGAAAAGGAGGAAATATCTAGAAACTTCTAGCCTGTGAATTATTGCCCATGATGTTCCTTCACTCAATTTTATCTGTTGCAGAAATCTTGTAATAATGAAAGAGGACTATATAACAAATACTTGTAATCTCATTTCAGTTCAGATACCAATAGAAAAATTACTTGTTTATTCCCAATTATCTTCTTCCCTTCGCTCCCTGCTTTTCATTTTAGCTGTATTCTTGTAACAATTTCTAGTGGTGGTCACCCTGCTCTTGTTTCTAGAACACATATTTCTTTGTATATTTATCTCAATAGCTTTCAAAATTTCTTCCCTTTCTTCCTCCAATTTCCCTTCACCTTCAATACTGAGATTTGAATTTAATTTGTTTTTAAAGCATATTTGATAGTCATATATTTTAGGATATTTTAAAGGGTTTTTGTTTCTTTAACTCAACACTTACATCCTGTAAACTGTTGGTTCTAGATTACCATCTATCACTTTTGGACAAGTCCATACTTTGTCCAGAGTAACCTCAATGCTACTTTAACGATCTTTCTCTATAAATATTGATCCTTCCAGCATGGTCTCCAGCACCACTACAGTCTGTCTTCATGCTGGGTAACATGCCCCAAAGCACCACTCAGCTCTCAACAAAGCCTTCCCAGAAATGCTGTTCACAGACAGGTTTCCTATAGTCCCACTCAAACCATGACAGATAAAATATAGTTTGCTTGTGGCAGCTCTCTGTTATTCTAAAGGAGTACCAGCCATCTAGCCTATAAATTGAGTGGGCTTGTTAATTGACTCAGAGGTCTACTCACATGCATTAATTAGAAGACTGATATGATGAAAAACATGTTATCAAAAGCAATTCCAGAATACAAACATCAACAGTTCAACAGAACAAATTACAGCGGGATGACTAAACTTTTATTGCTGCTAAATCAGCATGGCAATTACTTCCTAGCAACCTGATTAGTGCTCAAATAGGATGAAATTGCTCAGAGAATGATAAGCCTGTATTGTCTTTGCAATTGTAATACATCAAATGAATGGCTCACTGACGTTTAAAACAAAATAGTTTTGCACTGCTAAGTATTGAAGAGTGGGTGAAATTAATCTCTAGTATCTGTTATAAGAGTAATACAAGTTGCTGTAAAAATTAGCACAGTTGCTGAAATAGTTATGTTCTGTCTAGCTCTGCTTCTCTGATACGTTTGTTAAGGTATAGAATTACAAAAACTTCTTGGAGTTTTTTTTTCAGCATAAGAAAGGAGATCAAACAGTATAGATGAAATCTACCAAATTACCCATTCTAACAGGTGAAATTTAACAGATTTTTCCTCTAGCTACTTATCCTGGACTTACCAATTAATATGCAGTGCTACATGAAACCAGTAATCTACATTATCCAGACAGTTATTCTTCCACAGCTTTTGAAATAATTCTTCTGTGTTTGGCAGCCATTTTGGCTATAAAATTAGCTTTTCTACCCAGCATCTAACATTATACAAGTGAAGTCAGCTAGCTGGAATACATCTAAATTATTTGTAGAAAGGTGTTAATCTACTCTGCCTGCCCTTCACATCAACAGAAGAAAGATCAGTTCCAGCTCCAAGAACTACCTGACCCCCTCTAGAACAAGTTTATACCATTTCTGAGAAACTGCTTTGATAAAAATCCATCTCATGACTCCAAGGCAGGTTGGCTTTAGCAATGATGTAACTTGGAAGGATTTCTAGACACAAAGGACTACACAACCACATATTTATATTATGTTAGTGCTGTTAGTCCTCACTGAAAGTCCCATGGCATTAGTGCATGCTGCTTTAGAAAACTCAGGAAAGAGTAACAGAGAGCTGAAAAGCCAACAGGTAAAAAACTTAATAAGACATAGGGGCATAACAGGTTTCCTTCAGAAACTGCACCAAATAAAACTAATTGATGAAAGAAGTTTGGAAGAAGGCCAGCTCATCCCCAAACTGACACTTTCTCCTCCACCTTCCTTTTTGGCTAGGACCCAAACCATTAGACAATCCATTCCCAGCCATACAGGACCTTGAAGAGAATGTCTTGAGATATCCCAGGAGTAAATGGCGATTTGATCCATCTCCACCAGCACAGGCTTTGTCTTACAAGGCAGCTGGGAATGGTAAACCACAACAGGCTGGGACACCTTCTTTGCTTGCTCTAACCAACCAGATAGATGTTGCCTTTGCAAAAAAGGGGGCAACCAGTGTTGTATGTAGTGTAATCTAGCAGATACAGGACTGCTTTAGATGCTATTACCATGCTGTATCAACACTTAATTGTTAAGCTTTCAAAGAAATAGAGTTAAAAATTAAAAGACAATATGAATGACTAAACTATTCATTAAGATAAATTCTTCTAAAATTTTTAACTAAAACCAGAATATCCACATTACCACATCAAACCATCTTCAATTACAGCTTCTATTTCAGTAAGAGTGGATATTTCAGTATTTTTATATTAAAAAATTATTTTTCACTTGTGCAGTTTAAAAAACAGACAGAAAAAAAAAACACAACCTTAATCATTTAGGTATACAGAAGCATTTAGAGAAGCAAACTGCACTAGTCAAACATATAAAATAAATCAGAAAATTAAAGTTTCCAGCAGACTTTTCTTATTCCTTTTCATTTAAAAATACAATTAACATGTGACCAACAGGCTTCAGAAGGCAGAATGTTTTAATTAGGACACCACTCCTGTAAGACCAGAAATAACAAGAGCTAAGAAAGAAGATAAACAAAACTATAAAAATCTATTCCCATTTAGTCTAACACAAAGCTTTCTAAAACTCTCACAAACAACTAAAAATCTACCACAAGTGGAGGAGATTAGAAGCATTCTTCTCCTTCTCAACTTGTGCACGGTCCATTCATCCAAATGCACCAGCATAAGTCAGAACATCAAGATTTAAGACTGACCATATTTAGCTCAGATGTGTAATAATATTATTGAAGAAATATAAATTTTTAAAAAATTATTTATGACCAGTGTTTTAAAGGTGGCAATTTGGATCTGATAGGAAATATCAATATAGAAACTCAACATTCCTTTGGTTCTCAGTGAATTAAAATGACTTTTGGTCAGTTTTCCAGTGTTTACATCTTTTGTTTAGGCCTCCACTCTTCTGGTTTTGTTTTTCCTTGTCCAAACAGCTCTGTTGGTAGATGTACAAAGCAAACTTGCTTGGACAGGCATAGCAGAGTCTTGTCATAGGTGATAAAGAAAATATGGTCCTCAAACATATTCAGGAAGCTATATTTGTTACTGCTTCTTGTCCAAGGCTCTCTATCATGAAATAATTGCATCATTAGGTTTATCAGTTAAATTCAGATTAATACCGTTAACCATCTTTTCAATTTGAAGTGAAAGGTTTGAAAATAATTTACATCAACAAATGATTAAAGTCTGTGACAATTAAGAGTGATAAAGCTCACTGAAGCTAAAGGCACAAAGCTCACTCCGCTTTATTACATCAAGAGAAATGAAATGGCAGATATGACCACACTATTCAGTGCAGAATTAATGCAGAACCATTCTCAGATAGGCAAAGAAACAAGAACTTCAGTGTCACAACAGTGGATATGCCTATACCTGTAACATCAGTCAAATAAGAACAAGAGAAACAAACACCAAATGGTGCTTTAAAAGCAAAAGCACGATGTGAACAACTTTAATATAGAGAAATTTAAAAGATGTTTTATTTTATTTATGTTAATTTATTTATGAGCCCTGCATTGGTCCTGACCCATACAGATCAGGAAAGGTAATGAACAGAAAATTACACCTGGATGTGCATAAATACAGCAAAACATTTTCTCTGTTACAAAGAAACAAGATTTCAAAGTTAGTTTCTCAAAAAAGAAGATCTTTTAGAGAAAAGATCATGAAACATGCAAGTTATATCCTTTTACACAACTCCTTTATAGCTCTCCAAAGCCACATGTATTTCAACATGCAAAAAAGATGTTATATCACTTGGTAACTTTAACCTTAAAGTTCAGTCAGTACCATCCCTTCCAGTTTGCATAGCTGTTCAGCTAACTGTCCTGTGTGCAGGGGAAGCCAGCAACTGGATACAGCCCATGATTTCTGTCATGTAGCAATGGGTCTTAAACTTCTCTCTGTTTCTAGTTCTTGTTTTTAAGTCACACTGCTGTCAGGCACCAGTTTGAAAGCTCCCAAAGCCATCTGAAAGGCCTCATCAGCTCCCAGCAAGAAAGCAATTTCCAAACACTGCTTAAAGCAGTATTACTTTTGTCACAACAGCTTCCAAGGAACACGTGGCTAATATCATGCACACAAAACCCCAACTAAACTCCAAAAATGAGTAAGCTCACCAACTGCATCAATTCCCCTAGGCTTTCTGTGTATAGGGAGATGTATTCAGATTAGATAAACAAGTTTGGATTTTTTGACCTGTTATTTGCTTCTATTCTTGTTTCTATTGAATTTTCTTGTCCCCCCATTATTATTCATTAAGAATGTTAACACTTCTTCTGGAGTTTTAGAAATCCAGAGTGGGAATATATAATAACTATTGTTTGTGGAGAGGAAAAAAAACCAACCACCCACAGCAATGAAAACAAAAAAAAAAAGCCTACACACTTTCTTTACCTTTCAAGTGTTTACTGCATCAGCTTCTTCCTCCAACAAACAAATCTGGTATTTTATATAGTGGCCATGATTAAATTTCAAGAGACACCATTTATCTTTGCCATCTACTTTTGAAGAGCAATGAGGCTCTTTTTACTAATACAAGTATATAACACATAAGAAGGCCTCAGCATACTAAGATGGTGCCATTTCTGATAGCAGAGTATTAACTGTCAATCTTCAAAAAGTTAAGACCTGTTAAGGCATTATTAGAAAGTCTGATTTTTAATATGCCCACTATATGTATTATATAGTGACCATGCAAATACATGTGTTTATCAGGAAAGGCATGTGGAATTATCTGCCTTGTTATAACTACATTATATTATGTTTTACATACAAGCCTATGAGAATTTTAAGGTGAAGGAAGTCAATATACAGCTAGGCTTACAAAAGACAAGACAGTTGTATTTAAGAGCCTATAGAAGATACAGGTCTGCAGCTACAGCTTCTTAACTTTCTCATGTAATGAGAATATAAACCATACCCAGGCTTTTTTAACCCTTCTGAGAATTAACTCCTAAAAACAGAGTTGAAATTCTGATGCTGGAGAAACAAGATCCACATCTTTGTTGATGGCTTGTGCATCCATGCATTCTGCTATTCATCCAGCTACTAGGCTCAGGAGCTCATTTTACTCATTTTACAGCAACAGCTGGAATTTAAAATGACCCAACATAACTCTACCCTGGGAGAACAAAGTCCCCATACAGAACAGCAGCTAAGAGCTTCTGTGACTGTTACTCCCCTTAACTCCCCTTAATAACTTACTGTGTAGAAACAGATTTTCATTTTCTTATATACAGGCTCATCTCAGCAGAGGCTAGTAAATCCGAGGCAAAAAGCTTTAAATATTATAGATGTGTTTGACATCTTTGCTTTTAATTGAAGTGTCAGGATTGAGCAGAGATCCCTTAATGAATCAAGCCTAAAGATGTTTGGAGATATTCTTCACACCATCATCTAAGTTACATTCTTAGACTTGCTTATCTTCCATTCATAGACTCACATTGAAGACCTAAAATTTGGTAAATCTCAACAACTTCCTTGTATAAGAATTAGTTCCTATAATTGATAAGGGACTCCTATAAGGCAACAGTCTCTTTTTTTGCCTTGTTTCAAATTACACTGTAATACTGTCAAAAGTCTTGCTATCCCTGGTCTTGTTGCAGCTAAATTCGTATTTACCTTCATGTTGTGAAGATTACAGTGAAGCTTAACAAAAGGAAGGTGACGTAGGTAATGGCTGACATGACTGAAGGTGTAGTGAGCATGTGCACGCTGAGGAGCGTGCAGCAGCCAATTGAGCAGTTCATGGTGTTCTGAAGCATTCATAAATATTAAGATGCATCACTTGTGTTCCTTTTAGTAATTCCTTAAAAAGCTGCTGCTACCATAAGTTCAGCTCATTCTTGCCTTCCCACTACTGTAAACAAATGCAACTTTGTATAAGATTCCTTCTAAATTCTGAAGGCTTGCCAGATATTACTCAGAAATAAATCAGTACTGAGGGTAAAAGAAAGGAAAAACCTGTTTATGTTTTATTTCAAACAGGAACAAAAAGAAGCTAATATGAGTGTATATGGTATGGTTGGACTCAGTGATCTAAGAGGATCTCCAACCATGGATTTCCAGCCATGATTATTTTGTGATTGTGATTCTGAGTAGTGCTGTGTCCAAATAGATTCTTGATTTAATTTTACACAAATAGAATTCTTCCCCTCCATGAAATATTGATCCATTTCTTTGCATTTCTTTAGAAATTTTAAAAATCATACAGAAAATGTCAGTCAAAAAGAAATCGCATCTTGGAACAATAAGCACAGTATGTTAAATTAGAGCTCCGTATCTGAAGGAAGGAATCTGAAAGTGAAATTTCCACATTTCACATACAAGTTCTCTAGATGTTTAGGACCTTCTTTATATAGGTATTATCATTCTCATTAGGATCACCTACTAGATGAATATTATGTGAGCTTCTCTTCCAAATATTACTTGCATGACAGTTGTGCCTATTTCCTCCACCATGAAGATTTACCATGTTTCTGACATGGCTATTCCAGCCTTTCTCATCTGGTTAGCATTCCTGCACATGGTGGCACATTTAAAGGGAAGGAGAATTCCTCTGAGCACTCAAGCCACTGACAGGGTGCTTGAAGTGCTCTTATTACTAACTACAAAACCCAATTACCTACTACAAAACCCCCATCCCATGCATCATAGACAGTATAAAAAAGGAAAAAACATGGCATTTCAATGGCCTGCATTTTTTGATTAGTCCTCAGATTTTGATATAAAAAGATTATATACTGTGTACAGAAGTTCAGCAACTTTTACAAGTTTGTTTACTGTTCAAAACTTCTACACATGTGTATAGTATCTGTGTTTTTTGGAACATTAATAACCCACCAAGCCCTTCATTCAGCATCAATAGATATTAGAGCTTTATATTTTGCTGCCTTGATGAGATGAAGTGAATGTGCAGTTCTACAGTTGGAAGAACAAACAGGTCTTCATAATTAGGGCTTAGGGTCAGCAGGAAACTAGAAAAAAAAAAAAAAAAAGGAAAAACCAATGAAGTCTCCTTTGAAAGGTCACTTCTCATACTCCCCTTAGAAAACACAGAGTACATGGTCTCCTTAGCATTAACAAAGCATAGCTTAAAAGGACAGATGCAACCCTGGGGATTGTCAGGAAAGCCAGGAAGCATGTTACTTTACCAATAGGGGTCTGGGAGGAATCCTTTCCTTCCCAAAGGTTACATGTCTTCTGTAAAGCACACAAGCTTAAAACTAGCTGCTTGCAAAACAATACCTTCAACTACAATTTTTCTGGTTACCATTTAAAGAAAGGCATTTGAATGTCTCTGTAGAGGGTATATAAAACACAGGGTTTTGCTTTGGCAGCTGTCGTTACCACCAAACAATTTTCATCTAAGAAATTCACACTCCGTAACTTTTTGCATAATCATTCACTCTCGCATCACTGAGGGGAAGCAGGGACAGGATACAAAAACAGCCAATGTCAGCTCTGTAAAACTAAGAGCACTCACAAATTTTGCTGCCCATTGCTGAGATGTGTGACAACAAATGTGACACGCAGGTCATATAGTGTTTTGACTCAAACAATCTAAGTCATTAAGACAATCAAGGTAGCTGTTGTCTGTCTGGAGACATCTGAACAGTTGAGCAAGGCTAAAGAAATATTTCAGCATCACCCCTGAGGTGGGTGTGCCTGAGATTGGAGATGGAGAGAGGTCTGAAGCCAGCACTGAGAGTGCTCAGATATTTTGTGAAGATAAAGGCCTTTCCCAATAAATGGACCCTGCGGCCTCTGTTGATTTACAATGGCTGTTGTCTCCAAATACAGAATCAGAGAATCACAGAATGTTAGGGGTTGGAAGATCATCTAGTCCAACCCCCTGCCAGAGCAGGATCACCTAGAACAAGTAAATCAGGAACAGAAGCAGGCGGGTCTTGAGTGTCCCCAGAGAAGGAGACTCCACAACCCCCCTGGGCACTCCAGAGCTCTGTCACCCTCACTGTGAAAAAGTTCTTCCTTGTGTTGACCCTAAACCTCTTGTGCTCCAACTGGCACCCATTGCCTCTTGTCCTGCCATTAGATGAAATTGAGAAGAGTCTGGCTCCATCATCCCTACACTCACCCTTAACATATTTATAGACATTGATGAGGTCCCCCCTCAGTCTCCTCCACTCCAGGCTAAAGAGCCCCAGCTCTCAGCCTCGCCTCGAAGAAAGATGCTCCACTCCATTAATCATCTTGGTGGCCCTGTGCTGGACTCTCTCCAGTAAATCACTGTCTTTTCTGAACTGGGTTGACCAAAACTGGACACAGTACTCGAGGTGAGGTCTCACCAGTGCAGAGTAGAAGGGGAGAAGAACCTCCCTTCACCTTCTGGCCACACTTCTCCTAATGCATCCCAGGATACCTTGGGCCTTCTTGGTCACAAGGGCACATTGTTGGCTCATGGGCATCTCCCTGTCCACCCTGACCCCCAGGTCTCTTTCTCCAGAGCTGCTCTCTAGTACATCAGCCCCAGCCTGTGCTGATACATGGGGTTGTTCTTCCCCAGATGCAGCACCTTATACTTGTGTTGCTTATCTGCTAGTTGCCGGAGGAGGAAAAAGAGTGAGAAGAGACGACTTTCTTCACGTAGATGCCAAGAAGCCTTTATTTATTAATTTACAGCTCTTTTTATATCCTTTTAACCTCCAGACAATTGGACAAGAAGCCAGACACCCCCTGGGGTGATTGGCTGGGGTGTCACAAAACCCATAATCAAAACATCTTTCTACTGTTTTACAAACAGTCGGCACCAATGTCACAGCTCGTGGGAATCTCCACCATCCCACGAGAAGGAAAATTCCAGGCAGTAGTTATTTTAGCATCCACACACTTGCTCTTGTCAAATTTCATTAAATTTCTTTCTGCCTAGCTCTCCAGTCTGTCCAGGTCTCTCTGGATGGCAGCACAGCCTGCTGCTGTGTCAGCCACTCCTCCCACTTTGGTC
>JANHGL010019584.1:0-17111 GCA_024611195.1 Ceyx melanurus
AATGCAAAACCAAACAACAAATGTAAAATTAGTAAGCTTTGAAACAGCAGTATATATAACAGACACAGACGTCCACTCTTCCCTCCGACAACCAGCAGGGGCTGCTGGGAAGCACGGTTGAAAAGAGAAGGGTGGGGGGGGAGGGGGGGAAGAAAACAAAGGGAGTGATTTGAAAAATCCCTGCTCTGATTTTAGGAAGAAACAGGGTCCCAAGGAATCAAACTGTCAGATGAACCAAAAAAAAGTACACAGCTGGCAGAGGCGCTCCAGGAAAATCATGGCAAAGAAAAATGGTTAAAGATCAGGCTGGGAAGATGAGAACGGGCTCGAAACAAAGGTGGATTCCTTCCTTCTGAGTTCATGCTGGGGAAAAAAAGTAAAAAACAAGCTTCCTGAAACCACTCCTCTTCTGTTTCTGTCTTCGTGCATGTCCCAGCTGCCTACGCCCCAGCCCTGATTGGCCTGGGAAAAAAAAAAAAGTTTGGGTTTTTTTTAAAAAGGAATCACTACCCTTTGACAATTCATTATACTTGCATGTAAGAAAACCATTACATCTCTGCTTATTGAAATTAACTTAATTCCAGTGGGAAACCCCACTTCTTTTGGTGCAATTTCTTTTTGATTAAAAAAAAATACATTTGGCCTGAAGTAAAGATGTATGCATCTTCTTTATTAACTCCTAAATACCAGAAAGAGAAAAGATGCCTAAAATTGTCAGTTGATGCCTTAAGTCACATGTGTGAAGTTTGTACTGGAGGTCTGAGTAAGATTTTGCCATTACCATCAAGAGCTTGTTTTGAACACAAAGGTCTTCCTGCAATGCTTTTCAAGTTTACCTCCATTACAGCAAACACCAGAAAACTGGACATACTTGTATACCAATTACCCAGCTGAGCAGCCAATGTATTTTAAAACATTGACCTTGTTTAAATTTGGGGAGAATGGTGATTTATGTCGTGCAATGGGCCATTATGATGATTTGTGCCATCTCTCCAGCAGACTACTGCACTGGTGACTGGGGTAATAATGTCTTAGATCACCACTTCTCACCATGTGGGCTAGAACACATTGGTATAGTCCTGCTTCTGGGGTCATTTTCTTTTTAAAAGTAAAGTCTATCTTGAAGTGTCTGGACTCTCACATGCAATAAGTTTCCTGTCCTGAAAGTTGAAAAAAAATAATAAAACCAGGAAACTTTTTGTAAAGTTAGTTTTTTTTATTTAATTAAGTGTTAACAATAAGAAGAACTAAGTGAAGCTCTTGACTTTATACCATTTATCAGAAAGCAGAATCTCTCTCCTGACACTACATGGAAATGGCAGGAAGGTATAAACATACTGTCCTCATAACTCAAAATTACTTCATAACTTCAGTGCCTTCACTGTTTCTTTTATCTGAAGTAATTCTGAGAATTGTATTAGCTCAGCACCAGAGATTATATGCTCATTATCTGGATAAGACTGAGTGAAGAAAGGGCAGAGCTTTTGCCCTTTATTTCCTTTGGCTTCCTAGGAGAGAAGATTGCACCACCACTTCCTTTCTCTACTATATCCCTGCTGCCACTCAGGCATGCTCACATAATACATCCCTGTCACATAAGTAGATATGAAGCAATTACTAATTTCTTGCAAATTTTCAGCACCTGAACTTAAGCTCAAACATAGCTTAGCTCCTCAGCGAGAAAGTCAGATTTCTTCAGCAGCATTTTGGGAGGCTTTAAAGGAGACCACGGGCAGCGAGAAAGCAGAGCTTAGATTGGCAAACCTCATGACCAGAGCATCACCTTTAATTTCTCTTTCCTTTTTAATTACCAGGGGCTTTCCTCAACTCAGGGAAGCTGGTGGGGAGCTGGGAATAGGCTAGAAAATCTTTTCATCTCTTGTGGGAGCAGCTGAGAGAGTCACGTGGCTGAGGGTGTTCCCATTGTTGTTACGGTTTAGGGCCAGGGCAATCCCAGAACAATAACAGATGCTCTCTTTTAACCTTCCTCCCTCCTCAAAGGGGAAGAGGAATGGAATAAGAGAGAGAGACTTAGTGATTAGAAAAGGAAACTGGAACAACGTAATGAATTTTAAAATAATAATAATAATGAAATATATACAAATATATACAAAACCAGTACCAAACCCAACCCCCCTGACGGTAATTACATCTGGACTTCAGAAAGGCCAACCCTGACCTTCTCAGGGACTTCTTGGAAAAGTCCCGTGGGACTGGGCTCTGGAAGGCAAGGGGTCTCAAGTAAGTTGACCAATATTCAAACACCATTTCCTCCAGGCTCAGGATAAGTGTATCCCAAAGAGTAGGAAATATAGTAAGAGAGTTAGGAGACCTGCATGGTTGAGCAGGGAGCTACTAGATAAACTTAAGGAAAAGAAGGAAATAGATAAAATGTGGAAGGAGGGACAGGCCACTTGGGAATAATACAGGCAGGTTGTCAAAGGATGCAGGGATGCAACAAGGAAAGCTAAAGCCTCCCTTGAACTAAAGCAGTGAGGGAGGTCAAGGGCAACAATGAAAAGCTTCTTCAAGTATGTTGGAGGCAAAAGGAAGCCTAGCGGCAATGTGGGCCTGCTGCTGAATGAAGTGGGTGACTGAGGACATAGAGAAGGCTGACGTACTGAATTCCACCTTTTCCTCAATCTTTACTACTTAGGTCAGCTACTAGGAATCCCAGGCCATAGAGGAATTCTGGAGGAAATAATTTTTTACCTTAGTTGAAGAGGCTTGGGTTAGAGATCAGTTGGGCAAATGGGACATCACAAGTCACGTGGTGAAGGGGGGAGGGGTTGTGGGGGGTCACAACAGACCATGCAGCCCCACTGCCTCCTGCCACTTGCTGCAACCACTGCTGGTGGCTGTGGGTGAGTGCAGAGCATGATGGAGCCAGGATGTTCCTGGTGCAGTCCAATGCATGTGAAGGATTTTGTGGTGTTAAGGGGGAAAGGGACACCACGCTCTTGTGTGCTGAGGGTGTGAACAGGAAGGAGGAATCACAGAATCACAGAGTATTAGTTGTTGAAAGGAACCTTGGAGATCATTGAGTTCAACTCCCATGCCAGGCAGGATCATAACCTAAGTATAATCTTAGTATAATCTAACACAGGTCACAGGAACACATCCAGGTAAGTCTTGAAAATCTCCAGAGAAGGTGACTCCACAACCCCCCTGGGAAACCCTTTCCAGTTCTCTGTGACCCTTACTATAAAGAAGCTTTTCCTCATGTTAAGGCGGAACCTCTTGTGTTCTAGCTTATAACCATTCCCCTTTGTCCTATCACAGAGAACAAGTGAGAAGAGGCTGTCCATTTCCTCTTAACATTTAGCCCTCATATATTTAAAAATATTTACCAAGTCCCCTCTCAGTCTTCTCTTCTACAGACTAAAGAGCCCTAGGTGTCTCAGCCACTCCTCAAAAGGCATGTGTTCCAGTCCCTTAATCATCCTTGTAGCCCTCCATTGGACTCTCTCAAGCAAATCCCTGTATCTTTTGAACTGGGGAGTCTATGGACCTCTAGGGGATGCACCCACAAGTGATGGAGATAGCAGAGGTCATTGCCAGTCCATTCTCCATGATCTAGGAGAGGTGTTTGAGGACTGGAGAAAGGCCAATGTTGTCCCATTCTTTAAAAAGGGCAAGAGGGAAGACCTAGGTAACTAGAGGCCCGTCAGCCTCACCTCCATCCCTGGAAAGGTCATGGAACAGCTTGTCCTTGCTGCCATCTCTAAGCATCTGGAGGAAAGGAGGCTTCTCACAAGTAGTCAAAATGGATTCCATAAGTGAAATCCATGCTTGACTAATCTAATAGCCTTTTATGATGATACAAGTAGGTGGATAGATGAAGGGAGGGCAGTTGATGTGGTATTCCTTGACTTCAGCAAGGCTTTTGATACAGTATCCCATGGGATCCTCACAGCCAAGTTTAAGAAGTGTGAAATGAGTCATTGTGCAGTGAGGTGGATTGGGAACTGGCTGAAGGACAGATCTCAGAGAGTTGTGGTCAGTGGAGCAGAGTCTAGCTGGAGGCCTGTGACTAGTGGCATGCCCCAAGGGTCAGTGCTGGGTCCAATATTATTCAATATATTCATCAATGACCTGGACGAAGGGATAGAGTGCACCCTCAGCAAGTTTGCTGATGATACCAAACTGGAAGGAGTGGCTGACACAGCAGCAGGCTGTGCTGCCATCCAGAGAGACCTGGACAGACTGGAGAGCTGGGCAGGGAGAAATGTAATGAAATTGAACAAGAGCAAGTGTAAGGTGCTGCATCTGGGGAAGAACAACCCCATGTATCAGTCCAGGCTGGGGGCTGATGTATTAGAGAGCAGCTCTGGAGAAAGAGACCTGGGGGTCCTGGTAGAGAGGGGGATGACCATGAAGCAACAATGCGCCCTTGCATTGGCCAACAAGGCCAATGGCATCCTGGGATGCGTTAGGAGAACTGTGGTCAACGGGTCAAGGGAGGTTGTTCTCCCCCTCTACAATGCACTGGTAAGACCCCACCTTGAGTACTGTGTCCAGTTTTGGACACACCAGTTCAAGAGGAACAAAGAGCTTCTTGAGAGAGTACTATGCAGGGCCACCAAGATGATGAAGGGAGTGGAGCATCTCCCTTTTGAGGAGAGGCTGAGAGAGCTGGGGCTCTTTAGCCTGGAGAAGAGGAGACTGAGTGGGGACCTCATCAATGTCTATAAACATGTTGAAGGTTAGTGTGGGTTAGGATGGAGGCAGACTCTTCTCAATGTCATCCAATGACAGGACAAGAGGCAACGGGAGTAAGTTGGAGCACAAGAGTTGTCGGATATACACAAGGAAGAACTTTTTCCCAGTAAAGGTAACAGAGCCTGGAATGGGTTCCCCAGGGTGGTTGTGGAGTCTCCTTCTCTGGAGACATTTAAGACCCTCCTGTATGCGTTCCTGGGTTACTTACTCTAAGTGATCCTGCTCTGGCAGGGGGTTGGACTAGATGATCTTCTAGGTCCCTTCCAACCCCTAACATTCTGTGATTCTGGTTTTCCAGGAGCTGTAGTTTAGGGTCCACTCTCAGAAAAAAGGTGTTTAATATCCATTGTTACACCAGATTAAATGTGTAGATAAATAGTATTTACCTCACTGGATGCTAAAACCCTCCTGGAAACCTGACCACAACCACAAAAGTTTGATCTAGGGCTGAAGGTTTGTGTTTCTTTCCTTAAAAGTCTTGTAAGCAGCTGGATATTCATCTGGTAGCCCTATTCCAATCCCAGTGAGGACAATACAATTATTCACCTGAGCAGTTAATTGCAAGAGTCATAGTGTTAGTCCAGGATTTTCCACGCGCATGTGCAGGATCTCGCTGTGTTAAGGGGGGAAGGGACACCATGCTTTCGTGTGCAGGGTCATGGACAGGAAGGAGTAAGGGCTGTTGTTTTTGCCTCTCCACAAGGGGCAGTCTCTGGAGAGAATAGCACTGGGTCTGAACCTGTTTTCATCTCCTCGACATGAACTCTCTGACCAGCTCACTGCAGTGATTTTTGAAGCACCCCTGTCAGCCATGTTGGGTTTGTCTGACATTTTTCCTGTGTCGTGTGGAGGTGGGCCATGGGCCAGGGGCTGCAGCCTCTTTCCCCTCCCAATCTGGTGGGCCGCCATTTCAAGCTTGCCTGCCACCATCTTCTTTCTTCTAACAGCTCCCAGGTGACCCCTGCTGGTCATTGAAAAGGAAGGCTGACCAACAAACATACCTCCAGTTCCTCGCTATACTCCACGGGGTTAACACAGATGAGCCAGTGCATACCATGATGAAAAAAATGAGACCCTACGAGGATACTGCTCATCCTGTTTTCCAACACTGGATAGCCTCTGTAGAGATGTTAATGAAGGACTTCAGAAGTTTTAAAAATTAGGTTGCTGACAACATCAAGGAACTCTGTATTAAACTGAACACTCATGCTGTCACACCAGTGCAAACCAGAGATCGTGATATTAGCACACAATGTTTGCCAGCAAGAGTGGGTACGTATCATGGACTGAACTATGGTATTATCTTCTTGATCACAGGGAAGATATGTGATGGTGGAATAGAAAACCCACCTGTGTCCTGGCAGTCCAAGTGCAAGAACTTAAATCAAGGAACAAGCCACTGAAAGAAAGTGCCGTGCCAGCGTCCTGTGGGTGAAGGTTGTGACATAACAGCCAAAGTCGTGACTGATCTGACCTTTTTCCCCTCCTGATCTGCCAGGCTGCCATTTTGAGTTTTCCTGCCACCATCTTCTTTCTTCCACTGACTCCCTGGTGCCCCCCATCTGGTCATCGAAAAGGAAGGGCGACCAACAATTCTGATTGTTCTGTTTTGTTGTTTAACATTACTGTTTCACATTGCTGTGAAATGTGTATGTTTCACATACATATATATATTCTTTAATAAAATTCTTGTATCTTTATACTCCTTCTGGTCTCGCATTGCTAAATTTAAGATAATATCTGTCCAAACCAGGACAGTGGGGAAGGTAGCCCTTGTGCTAAGGTGTTCAAGAAGGCCACCAGCATCTTGGCTTGTATCTGAACTTGTGTGGCCAATAGGATTATGGCAGGGATCATCCCCCTGTACATGGCACTCGTGACACTACACCTCAAATACTGTGCTCAATGTTGGGTCTCTCCAAGAAGGACATTGAAGGACTGAAGCAAGTCCAAAGAAGGGCAATGAAGCTGGTGAAGAGTCTAGAGAACAAGCCTTGAGAGGAATGGCTAAGAGACCTGGTGTTGTTCATCTTGGAGAAAAGGAGGCTCAGGAGAGACTACCTCATTCTTGACAGCTCTCTGAAAGGAGGTTGGAGGCGGGAGGGGTTGGTCTCTTCTCCCAAGTAACAAGTTATGCCAAGGGAGATTTGGGTTGGACATGAGGAACAATTTCTTCCCCCAGAAGAGTTGTTGAGGCCTGGCCCAGGCTGCACAGGGCAGTGGTGGAGGGCATCCCCATCCTTGAGGGGTTTCAAAGCCGTGGGGATATGGTGCTGAGGGACATGGTTTAGTGGTGAACTGGCAGTGCTGGGTTAACAGTTAGACCTGGTGATCTTGAAGGTCTTTTCCAATCAAAATGATTCTCTACTTATAAGTATCATGGAGGTGGAGCTGGGACATCGTTCCTGCAACCAGCAGTAATGTGCACAGATGAGTAGGAGGCTATAGAAGTGAGACAGTGGAAAAGTACAAGCAATGCCTGTGAAGTACATCCCTAACTGAAAAATCATTGATCATCACAAAACCTGGGCTCTGTGACACACAAACCAACTTATACTAGTTACCAGTTTATAAGCCAGACTGTGTTTTCTGTTAGTGCCAATGGAACTTCCTTGATGCAAGATGAGCATGTTCAAAAACTGATTGAACTCAATAACACAAAGGCAAAAGTTTAAATAGAGACAAAGGGGTCTCCTGTGAATCTGCACTACTGCCATGGGGCAAAAGCCTCATATGCAGACCTGGTTACTTGCACCAACACTGTCTGCCTCTAAACCACATGGTCATGGCTGTTCACATCCAGTCATAGTACAAAAGAAACATTTTGGTTGGAAAAGACCTTTCAGATCATCAGGTCTAACTGTTCACCCAGCACTGCCAGCTAACGACTAAACCACATCCCTCAGCACCACATCTCCACAGCTTTGAAACCCCTCCATGGAAAGGGACTCTCCACCACTGCCCTGAGCAACTCATTCCAGGTCCTGACAATCCTTGCGTGGAAGAAATTTTTCCTCATGTCCAACCTAAACCTCCTCTGGTGCAACTTGGGGCCATTTCCTCTTGTCCTATCACTCCTTCCTTGGGATAAGAGGCCAACCCCCACCTGGCTCCAGCCTCCTCTCATGGAGCTGATGGGAGTGAGAAGGTCTCTCCTAAGCCTCCTTTTCTTCAGTCTGAACACCTCCAGATCCCCCAGATGTTCCTCACCAGACTTGTGCTCTAGACACTTTCCCAGCTTCATTGCTCTTCTGTGAACATCCTCCAGCCCCTCAATGTCCTTCCTGGAGTGAGGATCCCAAGTCCAGTTGTCCTGGCTCCAATATCAGTGATGAATATACCAAAGGCAAGGTCCTGTCTCTTGGCCACTGATTGATGAAGTTAAGCTGGGCAGTGCCCAGAACAAATGGAAGAAGAGACAAGGATCATGTTTATGATATTTGCAAGGAAATTAAAAATCCAGACATCAGCTGGGCCTTGCTACTGGACAGATTCCTATGCATATCATGAAACAGATTTATCTACAGTTCTGACTTTTGTGGTGGGAGCTTCATACTGAACCTTGTTACATGACAACAGAGGAAGGATATGTAGGACAGAGTTGTAGGCTGTCACTTCAATGTGCTTCTTCTATCCATCACTCACACATGCTGATTAGAGGGAAAGACTATGTCCATACCTGAGAGACAGAGGCAGATAGAGAAGGAACTGGTGTTTTTGTTATTTTGTGGGGTTTTCTTTCATCCCAGAGGCCATTGTAAAAATACGATTGGTAAAAGGAATAAAAAGGCAGATAATTTTCTTGATCAGACTTAAGTGAATACTTACTGATGTCAGAGTCACAGTTCCTTTTGAAGAAATGACAGAGAGAATTGGAGTGTGCTTCCAGAACAGCATCCTAGATTAAAATCAAAGCCTAAACTTCAGCAGTCAAAAGTAGTCCATCAAATACCTGAATCAAACCATGAGATGTAACGAGCCATCCTTTGTGACATGCACAGAGCATTTCAAGAAGTTGTTTTTATGGAGTCTTGTAAGAACATTGTGACTTAAATTTCATACTCTACTTCGTCTTTATTGCATTGTAGACTGAAAATAGCATTGTATTTGACTTCGTTTCCTTCTTCCTACAAAATGTGCATTGGATTTCTTGTTCTAATGAATTGTTCTAATTAATGTCTTTGCTTTTAGCTGTTAGCCTGGATTGTTGTCTTACCTTCAGGACCTTGCTTTGTTAAGATAAAGAAAATGCTATATCTGAACCAGATTTATTTTTCTCAAAATTTATTCATAGTTATTCAGTAGAACTGATGTCAAGAAACAAGATACAGCAACTTTTACCTATTTTAGACTGCAGCCACATATGCACATCAGTTCTTGTCAAAGTCACTGCAAGATTTTCAGGAGGAGAGCAATTTTAAGCCACAATAAAAGTTCTGAATTTTAAGAGAATTTTTACTGTAGATAGAATGGAGCCTGAACTACTTGGGGTTAAATCACTAAAAGACTGAACACAAAGGACCAAATCAAGGATAAGGAGGCTGAAGCAGGGATGTGATGTAGGTGGAATATTTGGTGGAAAGGGAAATTAAAAAGGTGACAGCAGCAGTGGCATTTTGGAGAGCAGAACAGAAGAGGCTACAGGACCTGCTGGCAAAACCTACCCAAAATAAGCATTTCTGTTTTAAATAGAAAATTATTTTGACTATTATATTAAATAAGGGAGGGAGAAAAGACAGAAGGAAAGAAAAAAAAAAATTGAAGTTGCCCACCAAAAATAAAATATAGCTACCTTAAAACCACAGCAGATGAGAATCATAACCTTAAGTGCCTGCAGTTCAGAGCTATCATGAGTTCCTCAGGAACTCAGGCATCTGAGAGATACTGTAGACTCAGTACTGATATAAATGGTTCCCACCACACACATTGTAAGACCAAGAGAAAACTAATACAAACACAAAATGAGTACCTGGCACAAAGACACTACATGCACTAAAGACCTGGAGCACATGCTGATGGGGGACTTCAAAGCAAAATAGAGAGTTACATACAGAATACTCATTCAGATTTATCAGTGTGATCACAAATTTCCATGCAGATTAAACCATGGCTTTAGTACTTTCCTAAACTGCAAATTCTTCCTAGCTGCTGCTCATTACAAACTTTTCTTGTGCCATGCATTTCCAGTTCTCATCCATAAGTCACAGATTCCATCACTCTGACCAGTTACAAAAAATTAGCCATCTAGTATCCACCCTTTGAATAAAACACATCTATGATGATTTATTCTTTCAGGAGGCATCACACTGGATTCCCAAGCAGATGCTCCACAGATGTTTTCTGGCTCCATAGGACCGGTGGGATACACATAGCTCTGAACAATAATGCTATTATCAATATGGTAACAAAAATAATGTTCATACGGGTTCATTGTTAACGCTAATGATATGGCAGTGCTCTGCTCAATGTGCCTGTAGGCTCCAGCCAAGCCTCAACAGAAGCTACCTTACAAAGTTGAGACATGGCAAGTAAGACATCAGGTTTTTTAGGGTGATGGTCTTTCTTCCTGAGCATATATTAAATAGCCATTGGGATATATAATTAAATGTTTGTGATCCATTATTGAAAATAGCATTCTCTAATCATAGCAAGGTAGGGTTTGGAAGGCACCTCTGGAGATCATCTAGTCCAACACTTCTGCTAAAGCGGATACACTCAATGTTATAACAGCCTGTAATTTAGTCTCCTTCTACTAAGGATCAGGCTATGAGGCTTTCATATCCTGTTTTGCTGCTAGTAGCTGCTGATGTTTCTCTATATCAGTAATAAAAATATCCTACAGCAACAGGATTCACCCAGAAGGTAATTATATATACTGAGTGACAAATTACACAAATACGACAAGGAATGGATTTTTTTAATGGAACTGTAATAACCTAGATACTTTAGACAGTACTCATACTGTTAACTGCAAATAAGTGTCACCAACTGGGACTAATATCGTCATTCCTCAGCCCCTCGCCCACAAAAGAGAATCAATCCACAAGTTACAGATTATTCTCCAAGCTCTTTTTCTTTTTCTTTTTTTTTCTTTTTTTTTTTTTTTTCTGATAGCCTTGCCTTCCCTGGGCCCCAAAAGAGAGAATAAGATACCACATACATACAGAAACACACACATATCCCTATCACAAACACAGCTACTGCAATACAGTACTCCAGAGATAAATTATTTCCAGTTCCAATATCTTCAATAATAATAAAAAAGGAACAAATGGCAAATGTCACCCAGCTGAGATTTGTAAATGAAATAGGGCAAGAGGCAAACTAGAGACAGTAGAAATCTGAATGACAATGAACTTCAAATGCTTCAAAACAATGTATTTGGGAAAAAAAATGCTGAAATAAAACATTAATGGGAAGGAAAAACATACAAATATAGATGCACTGGAGCAGTGAGCAATGACTGATGGAACATTCGTTAGTGAAGGTAGCAAACTTAATTCTATGGCAGTGAAAGAGGTCAGTGCTCAGCTAAAATGAGATAAAGATTAAAATGTTATGAAGTTTTCACACCTACAATAACTTTCAGAATTCTATGCTGACTAACCTGTTTTGCATACACAATTCATTACAGGTATCAGTAGGAATTTAAGATAAACCTAATTTTACTTGAAAACATTCATAGCAACAATGAGGAACTCAATATTTCCTTTTATAAATACAAAATAATAAAAGATGGAGTCTATTTTTATACACTGCATTTTTTTAAGATAATTATTTCTCATATTACAAAATATTCTTTGTCACTTTATATAAATCAGATGACTAACAGGTATCCAATGATTCAATTTTTTTTCCAGGATTCAGTAAGGAATATTTACATAAAATACTTTTTGGAACTATACAGGGTTAGTCAGATCCTGAAGAAGGCGAAATATTATTATTGAAATTACTATCATCTGTAGATTAATGTCTTCAGAGCATGACAAATGTAGCTGCTTCCACCTCAGTGCTTCTTTCCTTCATCCTCCTTTGAACACTGTCAGCCACAACATTTGTTTCAGGTGTTTTGAAGGTTACGCAAATAACTGGTTTTTATTTCATCTTAGGGAGTCGTTGAGACAGACATAACTTGGTTTTGTGCTAAGATTTTATTTAAGCACTGGGAAGTATTCCAAAAGACACATGAAGCAACTTGTGTGTAGAAATTCAACACCTTCTGATTTTGAAGCACTGCTGATTTATCTTATTTGCAGGGACGTCATTTTCATTCTCCTCCAACAAGTTGGCAATAGTGATTATCTGGCATAGCTGTGAAAATATTTTGACTGATACATAACTTGATTTATTTATTACACAAATAATCCAGCAGAAAGATTTATTTTTTTCAGTTTGAGAGTTAGAGATCAAAAAGTGGTAATTAAAAAAAAATGAAGCATCATATTAATTGTTTCACTGAGACTACAGAATAATCATGATTGGCAAGGACCTCATAGATCACAGAGTCCAAACATACCTAAAAAAACCCCAGAACAAAATAAAAAACCAAAACACCACACTAAACACAGTCCCCTTCATTCCTGCTCTTAGACCATGTCCTGAAGCACCTTGTCAATCATTTCTTAAATACCTCCAGGGATGGTGACTCAACCACCTACCTGGGCAGGCTGTTCCAGTGCCTCACCACTCTCTCCATAAAGAACTTCTTCCTCATATCTAATCTAAACCTCTCCTGCTGCAACTTCAGACCATTTCCCATCATTAGTAATTGAGAAGAGACCAATATTCACCTCTCTACAACCTCCTTTCAGGTAGCTGTAGAGGGCAAAGAGGTCCCCCCTCAGCGTCTTCTTCTCAAGACTAAGCATGCCCAGATCCCTCAGTCTTTCCTAATAAGACTTGTTCTCTAAGACCCTCATGAGCTTGGTAGCTCTTCTCTGGACACGTTCCAGAACCTCTGTGTCTTTCCTATAATGAGGGGTGCAGAACTGAACACAGTACTCAAGATGAGGCCTCACAAGAGCAGAGTACAAGGGCATTATAACTTCCCTTTTCCTGCTGACCACCCTATTCTTTATATAAGGCAGGATCCTGTTGGCCTTCTTGGCCACCTGGGTACACTGCTGGTTCATGTTCAGCTGGCTATATACCAGCACCCCCATGTCCTTTTCTGCTGGACAGCTTTCCAGCCACTCATCCCCAAGCATGTAGCACTGCAGGGGGTTGTTATGAGCAAAATGCAGGACTTGGCCCTTGGCCTTATTGTACCTCATACAATTTGCCTCAGCCCATCAATCCAACCTGTCCGAATCACTCTGAAGAACCTTCCTACCCTCAATCAGATAAACACTCCACACAAGCTGTCATCTGCAAACTTACTGAGGGTGCTTTCAATTTTTGGTAGGATGAAGACACCTACTAGAACCAGGGCTGGCAATTGCAAGACTTCAGTAAACTGTTTATAAAAAATTTAATGTGCCTGCTCATCTTGATTGGGTCGTCTATAGCAGACTCCCAACACAATATCCCCCTTATTTGCCTTCCTTCTCATCCTTATCCATAAACACACTTAAAGTACTAAAGAAATAAAAAAAGAACTTGGTAACTTTGAGTGGAAGTTGAAGTTCATTCTTATGAACATGCATCATCATCTGCCAGGCTTTACAGAAAGGCCATATAGTTGCAAAACCCTAAGAGGAAATATGAATCCAAATGAGACAAATTGTGCACCAGCGATATTGATGCAAGATCACATTTACTCATTTACACCTGTGCCACTTCCTTTTTTCCAGTAAATTTTATTACAGTATAAACATAAGAATTATATAAGTTATAAAGTTATAAATTATAAATTATAATTATATAATTTAAAAATAAAAAAAAATATAGTGTATGGGTTAGAAAAATCACAGCAGAAGAGCCTTCAAAGTGACTCAAAAGCTACATTAAGATTATTTTAGTTGTAGTTCAATAAGCAATACTGATTTTAATGTTTCCTTGTTTTCCTAAGTAGATTCTAACTGAAACAATATGGAGCTCACAGTGGTCACTAAAATTAGTATCTCAAAGAGCAGCATCTACCTCAGAACAAAATTAGACCTTTAAAAAGGCCCAAAACCGAGATACCTCATCAAACCATATAATCCTTTCATCAACCAGGTTACATTTCAGGCTTGAAGATTAAAATGATTATGGGCTCATTTTGCTGCAAAATTCATGTGATCTGATGAAATAATCTTCCTTAAGAATGAAGTATAAAATTGAGTGGTTTTCACCTTGAAAAGAAAATATGTGAAAAGCAGAGACCAGTGGAAAACTCATGAAAAGGGGTATCTGTACTGCAGGTACCAACAGGCGCTCAGATTCTGCTCTTAACAAATTAATCCTCATCACTAATTCAAATGATACCTACAAAATAAAAAACAATTCTGCTTTACAGTTCTACAATACAATGTGGTCTTTCACCTCTGATCAAGAGGATTAGCCTTCTTAGCAGACTGATTAGGAAGCACTATGGTAAACATACGTAATGAATTTTGATTTTTCATTGAAAATACTATTTTGTTTTCAAGGAAAAGATATTTAGTAAGATTTAAGTTAGGCTCCTAAACTAAGGTAAACTAAAGACTCCTATACTTCTAGACCTTTGGAATGCATTACTGGTTAAAATCATAGTTATGTACCTGAATATTAACCTATCTGTCTTAAGACTATACTTGTAAATTATAGCTTTGTTATAAAGAAGTAGATTACAGAAAAAAAATAAATTTTCCCCCCCATTTTTGGTATTATAAGAAAAAAAAGAACTGTTAGATCAGAATGGTTTTTTTTAGATCGTCTCTTACCTGGCAATTGCTTGACAATTGCTAAATATTCATTATCATAATGCATTTATTAATATCAGTATTTGCTCACAAAATTATAAAGATTTATCAGATAAAGCAATAATTTGCACTTTTGAGAAGTCAACTCATCTCAGAGAATTACTTTCTGCAAGCATCAGATCTTACTATTAAAGACTGGGCAGCATTTTTAGAGAGATGGAGAAGGTTATGTGTTGATTTGAGACAAGTGCACGTCAGTATATTTAAAGATGTCACAGGTTAGGGTAAATGTGATCCCATACCTATGTTTATTATGTCATGCTGTTTGTTGGGGGTTTTTTTTCCATTTTCATTTTTAATATAAATTTTATTTTCTATTTTGTCAGTCATATGGGGCTGTCTTCCCTTTATGGAAACCTGTCATTTTTTTCAATAGAATTTTGAATATAAGAAATAAGAAAACTAAGCTTTTCCAAGGTGGGTAAGGAAATAACAAGGTGAGATTTCAAAGAAAAGGGATATTCCTCTTTGGTGGTAGTTGAGTTTTCCAATTAAAAGCATTAGTAATATCCAGAAACCCCCAACATACACTTGCTTCTATTTTAAGTTAATTTCTGATAGCAGTGGCATCAGTAAAGTTCTTGTATATTTTCATGTCAGAGTAATTGTTAAAAATAATTTTAATTAATATTATTTTGACACAAACTACCTGAACATTAACAAAGTGTAGAAAACATTGTTTCTCTAAATGTTTTTCACCATATAGGTCACCTAATTGCAAAGTATTTCCAGGCTACTACTTTAGAATATTTAAGCTCAGGATAAAAAATACCTTTAATATTATCAACACACTCCTACCTGCTAGGAAAATATGAAGTATGATAATGGACTTCAACATTCAGTGCCAAAAGGTTACTTTAAACCACTGTGTGCATTCACTTTAGATCTAGACAAACATTTCTGCAGTAATATCAAAAACTGCTTACTTTGTTTTCTGCTTTGCTAGGATTTCACTGGCCTGCTTGAAATTACCTATTAGAAACATTTTATTGCCCATATGCTTTTATTGAAACATTTTAGACAAAAATGCATCAGTATTTAGATATGTGGACATGTTAGAAATAAGTAAAATAAACCACAGCCTGATTAATCAGTTTGGGAATATAGAAGCCATTTTCTGGCAAGAAATGAAGAAATAATTGAATCTGCAAATTCCCAGTTTCCTTCCTGCCCATTAGGTCTGCAGCAGAATTGATCTGCCTCTTCCATCCACCTTGCTCCAAAGTGCTTAACCAAGGTCTCCTATGCTGCTTTGGTGATCTGGCCTCTGCCTTTCCTATTGCTAAATCTGGAGTCATCAACTTAATGGATTAATAGGAATGGGCTTTTATGGAACCATTTGCCTGATTTGTACAGACATTATGCGATTCCATTTACCCTGCCCATTACAAGATTGAGCTCTATGTAATCTGGATGCATAAACTTCTTCACAGAAATACTTCTTGGGCTAAAAATAAAAGAACAGCATATCAGCCTATAGAACAGAACAGAAAAGAACAGCCTATAAAAATAAAAGAACAATCTATTCCTGAAAGGGATCTTGAGTGAGATGGTCTGGTACTGAACTAAAAGATAAAATATGTTGGCTGTAAGAGGTGTAAAAGCAGTCTTGCAGTAACTTGACTCACCAGCAGGATTAGGGCAGGGGTCACACCTTTAATACTATGTTCAGTTTTGACCCCTCATTCCAAGGAAGACATTGAGGCACTGGAGTACGTCCAGAGAAGAGCAACAAAGCTGGGGAAGGGTCTAGAGAACAAGTCTTGTGAGGAGCAACTGAAATTCCTGGGGCTGGTCACCCTGGAGAAAAGGAGGCTCAGAGGAGACTTTGCTCCAAAGAGCTACCTGAAAGGAAGTTGGAGCTAGATTGGGATGTGCTGCTGAAGGATATGGTTTAGTGATGACCTGGGTGTGCTAGGTTAACAGTTGGACTTGATCTTAAAGGACTCTTCCAACCAAACAATTATATAATTCTGAAAAAAAGCATGTCTCAGTCCACAGCAGCTCATCAGCATCCTCTATTATTAGCTTCAGCACCTAGTTTTTGTCTTTCCTACAGAACACTCTTCAGTAGATGTTTTATGATTCAGTGTATTGAATAAACATCCTTCAGAGAAAACTATACCCCTTTTAAGTAGTTCACTGAAAACAAGTTTTTACATCTGTGGTTGTTTGGAGCAGCGGAAGCGTGCTGGGCTGATAATCCAGAGGTCGATGGATCGAAACCACATTCTGCTCAAAAACAACCACATAACGTGTGGTTGTTTGGAGTAGCGGAAGCGTGCTAGGCTAATAATCCAGAGGTCGATGGATCAAAACCACGCTCTGCTCAAAAACAGGTGTGGGAGTTGAAGCAGTACAAGCGTGCTGGACTGATAATTCAGAGGTTGATGGATTGAGACCACGTTCTGCTAGATACGCAATCACATTTTAATTAAATTGTTTTAGTTTCCCTTTCCTAATGATGTTCAGGAAAAATTTACAACCACTCAAGTGAGCAAACTG
>JANHGL010019585.1:0-31429 GCA_024611195.1 Ceyx melanurus
GTCCCTGCTCACTGCAGGGGGGCTGCACTAGATACCCTTTGGAGGTCCCTTCCAGCCCTAAACATTCTATGATTCTACTTTTTCCCCCAAGCATATTTTGCAGAGTAATTCCCAACGCTTTGGCACCCTCCCGATGCCACGTTGGTGGGATCACTCCAGGGTGGAGTGCTCAGATACCTCCACCCACCCGAGCAGGTAGGATGCCTTAGCAACACCTGGCTGCCAGGAGAGATCATCCTTTTGTTTGTTTAATACCACTGCTGAAGCTCAGAGCCCCCGTGCAGTGAATTACAGCTGCTGGGGAAAGAGCTTGCAGCAGGCGGTCCATCACCTGCACATCTGATGCCGAGGACAGGCAGGAATGAAGATGCCAGATTTTTTTCCATTGGTGTAATTTACTGGGGGTCCATTAGCCTCCAAAAGGCCGTGTGGGTTCAGGCCCTCTGAAAGAAATCTCCTGTAAATCTGACCACCATGTCAGGCAGCTCCACCTGGAACGACAGAGCCTTCCCAGGCGCCTTCTGCAAACTGCGAATTGCTTCCCTCAAAGCCCGTGACAAATTTTTATTGATGTCAATGTGAGCCAAGGACCTGAAGCAAGTTTCACTTCTGCTGCTGATTAAAAGGGAAAAAAAAAAAAAAAAAAAAAAAAAGGAGGAAGAATAGGGAAAAACCTGAGTTATGTTAAAAAAAATTCAGTATTAGCGTTGCTGTGATTTTATTAGCTGTATATTGAGAATAAACATAGTGTAATTGAAATCTTGGTGAATCCCAACTCTGCCTGTTGTATTTTCTTGGGGTCATTTCGTTTACTTTGATCACAAAAACATTTCGAGTGACTTGTAGAATGTTAAATAAACACCAGCAAGCAAAATTTGCATATTACTTGTATTTACAAGCTTTTAGAAATCTATTTTGTGCAAAGCTAATTATTATAATGATGGCTGAGTATGAACCAACACCAGAGAAGATTTAATTCAAACGACTTTTTTTGTTATATGCACTTGTTTTAATTTTCCAGCTTCGCTGAATAACTAGAAATCTTTGCAGCTGTAGCAAAGTGCCTCATATATAATGTATAGATCACATCCTCTTGCCATTTTTCACAGGTGCCTGGCTATTATACGGTTCAGAATTCATTCATAGTGCCTATTAGAGGTCTTTATATGTAACTGACTTCCTTTCTTGAATATTTATAGCTTTTATGAGACATTTATGGGTAGACCCAACAAGAGTTTCTAAGGAAATACTGGGAAATAGTCCCGTATAACATCATTAATATACCGTGCTTTGATGGTAATGGCCACAAATGTCATCTAATTGCTATGTTCTTACTTTGTCTAAGCTTTGTATGGATGGGGAGACTTATAGAGAACCTCTCCACTTGAAGAAGTGTTCTGGGAAATTATTTGGCTCCCATGGAAAGTAATACATTTCAGCCTAGAAATTACCCATTCACGTCAGGGTATCATGGGCTGCACTAAAGGTTTCAGACACTTGAATGAAACACAAAACATAGGTTGCATGTGGAAAAATATAAGTAAACCAGGTAAGACTGAGCTGGCTCATGCTGTGACAAAGAGAGGTCTAAGAGAACAAGCAACATTGCAAAGGCCAGTGACTCACTGTATGAAAGACAGAAAAGCTGTTTTGTACAGTTGCATGTAAGAGTGAGATAGAAATATCAGATAATACTGGCCAGCAAAGTCAGAAAGATGATGCTCCTTATCAGAGATGCCTTGAGGGCTTAAATCAAGATATGTTCCTTCTAATAAGGTTACACTCAGTGTGGTTAACGAGGTTATAACAAAATTCCACACTTCCCTACACTAGAAAGTTTACATTAGAAAGGAGGATTTAAAATGCACATGTGTGTGTATATATATATATATTTATATTTTTTTTTTTACATATATCTCTGTTATTTCAACCTTTGCTGCTTGTGGTTTATGGATTTGCCTCCTGAGGTGGCTTTGGTTTAGGTAACATTATATCAAAAAGATAAAAGTCTAATGTAATGAAGATTTGTATGAAAGCATAGACTCATTTTTCCAGCCAGAAGTAGCATGGTGAGAGCACTGGACACAGGAGGAGTTGCTGGTCAGGATGGTGTAAAGCAGAAACCATGGCACTTCTGCTGTCTGACTCCTTAATAAACAGATTATGAGAGAAATTTGGGTGTGTGGGAAGACCTCTAATAAATGACAAATACCTTTCTATACTTTCTAGATAGGACAGTAAGAAATAAAGTGTGATTTTGTCTAACTGCTGCTATCAAGGGGAAATACATTTGCTCCTTTAAAGGTCATTATATAATTTGGAAGAAATGAGGAATTTGGATAGTGTTTGCTTATTTTGGGAGGCAAACATTAAAGGCTTTTTTGCAGCCCCTTAAACTGCTCAGTGCACTTTCACACTGCTCCCTGTTACTGGGATGAGACTTCTCTCTCGAGTAGCTCCTGGCATCTGGAGCAGCTTTTCTGCAACTTCCATGCTTCACCAATTCCATCTATTTTTATATCTCATCTCTTCTCCCTTGACTATCTCTTTTAATTTCTCTCCATCTGCTTTTTATATTAACTTTATAACTCCATATAACATTTGTGATGCAGCTTGCATGAAAAACACCAGCTACCCAAAATCATGCTGAAGCTTATGGTTAGCCCTGGTGAAGGGATTTGCTCCTCTGGAAGGCTGGTTCCTCCTCCTGAGCTCACAGGAGCAGCTCATTGACAGCAGACAGAGAAGAGAATCACAGCATTTTAATATTTCAGCATTAATCCTCAAGTTGAAGAGTTGATTGCACTAGCTATTGGGCAAGCACATAAAACAAAGTGGAGCTTGCAGCCAAAAAGTACAAAATATTTTGGAGCACACTGGTGGCAATGATAAAGAGGCATAAAGATGATGTTTATTTATCCAGTGCAAGACTTTATCTAGAACATGGTTAATGGAAAACCCTGTTAATTGAAATTGTAGAAATCCAGTGCTTCAGTATCCAGCTTTTTACCACCTGTAATTTGGTTCAGATTGTAATAGTCCATGAGAAAACCTTTCCCTATACAGAAGAACTCCACAGCTTTCAATGGACTGAGGGATGTCTATGGGCAATGTTTCCAAGGGGTTTGAGTCACCATTTCCACTACTGGGAGTGATTTAAGGCAGTTAAAATAAAAAAAGAATGGACTCAGGTGGCAGTTATAACTGCCCAGTCAGTTATAATAATAACTTAATATAGAAAAGAATAGATTTTAAATTAATCTAGATTAAATTTAAGACATAAAATTAGTCTAGTCAGTGCAGCCTGATTTTCTCATGCTTTGGGAAGCCTTCAGTGTCTCAGTTGCATTGAGCTGCACAAATACCTCTGCTTTTTGGTCTCTGGTCCAATAACAATTATTTACTACAGCTAACAAATCTTCAAGGCCATGTAACCTGTGTTTCACCTCTACTGACCTCTCACACAACTTATCAGAGCAGTGTAAAATGTCATAAGCGTATTTCCTTGTGTATTGTGCAAGGCCCATTTTTCTTTTTGATGTTGCTGAAGCTCATTTTATCTAGTGCCAGTATATTAAAAATCTATTAATGTTTCACACATAAAAAGAACACGAACTGAGCCACTGTAAGATTCATATTGCAATGTACAAGACCCAAAAGTAACTCCAGCATTATTATGCCCCTGCCTGTGCCAAATTGAACTCCTAATGCTCTTGACAAATGTTTTGGAATTCACATGTATTTCTTCCTGACCACTCTCCCAGCCATGAGCTCAGAGCTGCAAGTCAAGGCAGTGAATCACACGTGCCAGAGCTGCTTCCCTATCCCTCTAAGCAACCTCCTCACCTGTAGCAAAAAAATTCCTGAAGGAAATCCAGGTGTATTCAGAATTACTTCACTAAATTAGAGATAAGAAACCCCTTGACAATCAGACAACAGTCTTCCCATTGTTATTTACTGCCTGCCTTTGGAAATAGCAACAGAGTCCAAATATCACTTCTTTGCTCAGCCACTCAGGTCTTCTCCCATGATTTCTTTCTCTATATGCTCAGGGCTTTAAAACTTATTTATGCCCCTGCTTTTCAAAATACCACGGATTACAGTTATTTTCTTTGCTTGCCTTTTTTTTTTTTTCTTGGCAGTACTTCAAGTTGTCCAGCTTAGCCTGTTATGACATAGTTTATGAACTTAAGCAAGTGCTACAAGCAAACTACTGAAGCTGAAATCACTTAGGCTAAAGAATTAAGGTGCTTTCAATGTTTGTGGTCTGAATACAACAGCAAACTGAGCTCGGAGAGGTTCAGAAAGTCCCTACAAATCCCTTCCCAGTCCAAGAAAGGACCAGCTCTCCCTGAACCAGACTTGACACTGATGATTCTCTGACTTATCCCCCTTTATGGATCACCTTTCCCAATTATTATGAAGATTTTCTTTCTTGAAAAGCCAATATCTCTCACTGCAATCTGAATTAATTGCTGCTTTGTCCAATCCACAGAGAGCATGGAAAACAGCCTCATCTCTTCCCTCAAATGACCTTTTAGATGTTTGAATCTTGTGTCCCCCTTTCAGGGTAGTTTCTCCTGACATAATACCTCACATTCCTTCCATCTTTCCTTATAGACCCTGTTTGTCATAAGAGGAATAGAAAGAAGGAATAACCCCTGGTGCTTGGCCTATAGGCATGGTGGTGATGGTGCTCTGGTGCTGCTCAGCTTGGAGAGCAGGTGTTGGCTGGATGGCAAGGGTGAGGTTTACCCTCATCACCACTCTCCTTCCTTCAGGGAAGGACCTATGATTTGTTTAATGAGGACCACAAGCTAAACCAGTCTCTTTCCTTCTTAAAATCTACTACTGGAGGTAATTCTCCTATCCTATAATGTTTGGTAAGTGGGGAGGCAAACAGGAGAATGCATTGTTCTGTAAAGGAAATACCTTTGTTATGTGCTTCCTTTCCACCCTCTGTTGCTGTTCTTCATATTGATTAAATCTTCATTTAGCTTCATCGTTTTTTCCTTCATTTTCATCTCACATGCTCACTACACCTGGTTTCATAATCTGTTGTCATGGAAATCAGACAGATGTCAAAAACATGGCTTTATCACTTAACTGTGTGATCCACACAAGAGAAAGAATAATGCAGAGAACCTGATGGGAAGTTTTACAGGTTAAAGCAAAACAAGAAGACAATTAAAAACCATCCGATGAATTAAACAACAAGAAAAAAAATTACCTTTTATATGTAACAATGTTCTCATTATCACTGCTGACAAAAATTTTCAGGTATTGTTTTCTGTGATCATTTTTGTTTATTCCTTTATGTGGAGAACCTCAAAGGCTCCTGACCTTCATGTGAATTAACAGCACAAAAACAAGCTGTGATTGTGAAAAGAGTGTCCTGATATAAACTGCTTACCCAGTTAGGGCTTTGCAGGTGTTCACTGAGCTCAAGCCTAGCAAGTGGAGTAAGAGGTTTCTCACACATGTTAAACCAGAATAAACAAGCTGAGAATAAAACCAAAGGGCATTCTCCTAAATGTCCAAGGGGTGAGCAGAGGAGTCTCATTTCTCTCACAGAGGGAAATGGCATTTCAATTCTTGCTTAGGACTGCACAGCCCCACTGAAGAAGATGAGGGTTAGCATCACCAAACCTGGGGTGATGTCCCAGAGGATGTATCCAGAAATTCTATATATTTCTAAATTTAACTGAGGGGTAGGGTGAAAATACAATCTCAAGGTATAATGAGGCTAGGGCTGCAATCATGGGCAGCTGCAAGAATCTGTGCTTCTTGTAGTCCTCTTTTAATACCACCAAGGTATTTATCATATCCATGTCCATACAAACAAGTTGAAGAATTGTATGGGTTTAATGCCAACACCTCTGTTGAGGATGTCACCTTCCATGTATGTGCTCATACATCACTTTTCCAATTAGCTAGTAATGTTATTCCCTTCCACTTCATTTTTATCAAGTTTCTATTAAGAACTGAAGATGGTTTTTATGCTTGGTACAGAAGTAGCCCCAAGATATCTGCTTATACCTCTATTTTGAAATGTCAGCCAGACAAACAAACCTACCTCAGATAATGCTGGATCTACAGAAATGTCCTCCATCCAGTTCTTCTTTGCTAGATTTCTTTCCAGGGACTTGTATTCTGCTTTTTAAATTAAGCACATCAACTCTAGACTGGTCACCTCTGAATGCAGTTGGAATCAACATCATTTTCTGTAGGGTATAAAAATACATCTGTATTTTTGTTAGCCTTAGATAAAAATGAAAAGGCTGAAATAAGGATGGAAGGCAAGAAAGAAGAAATGAGCAAATCCATCTTGAATCTCGGATCTCAGGATGAATTTGCTGAGTCTGGCTGTTGAAGAAACAACCTTGTGTGATAAACTGAACACATCTGCAGAGGAATCACTGAGAGGCAGAACACGTAAAATGCAGTGTCCACACTTCCACACAGCTGCTTTCCAGATGAGAGCAGCATTTTCCAGAGCAAAAATACTCACCCAGAGCCTTCCTTCACTGGTATGCCATCTGTATCTTCCAGAGAACTTGCTTAGCTTCAAACTGGCACGAGCATGATGACAACTCCACAGTGACTACCAGCCTTTGAATATTTTATACAACAGGGTGAGTTGTAGTTTTTCCTGTATTAATTCATATTGCAGCAACAATATCAGAGTTGGAGCAGGGTAAAATTAACATGTTATTTGTGCTGAAATCACGTTGAATCTCAAACACTGTTCCTGGAAGGCTGAAAAAAAATGGAATAATTTTGAATAAATTATTGATGATTTTAAAAGCCTTTCGTATTGATTACAGGTTATACTCTTAGATTAAAAGAGTGCAGCTAAGTCCTGTCAGAGTCTTTCAAAGTCAAAGTTCATTAGAGTAAACAAGTACCACCGTGCTGTAACCCAGACCAGCCAGAAGGAAGTAAAATGGCAACACACACAGGATCACAGGGGTTGGAAGGGACCCTGGAGATCTTTGAGTCCAATCCCCTTGCCAGAGCAGGACAAAACACACATTGCTTTACACTTTAAAACCCTTCTGCTTATTGTTTTGCTTTCTAAATATTATTCTAGAACTATACTGTACAAAATTAAATGACAGCATCTAAGGCTTGGCAAGTCCACCCTTGACTGGATGAGGGCTGGTGTTGGGTGACACCTCAGCCAACCCAAGGAGCTGCTGATGCTGGGAGGTACTGAGCACCATGAGCACCAGACACCCAGCTAATACTCAGCTCAAATGTTTCTCTCCAACCTCTTGCAGGCTGCCTACCAACTGGTCCTCCAACAGTGCTGCCTTAGCTCTGCACTATTACAAACATACTGGCAGTGTTACCACAGGCTGTTCCCAATTTACTTCTGGATAATTGAAGTATCCTATGCTAACCGTGTTTTGTTTCTCACTCTGTTTCTTCACAGAGTGTGCCATGGTCATGTGCATTTCACCCTAGAGGTCTTTAGCAAATTCCTGTAATTACTTCTCCACATCTCTTGTTCATTCATTCCAACGGAAATTATCTCTGAACATAAGTTCCATTTGCTAAATCTCTTCTTGCTTTATTAACTTTAATCAAACTAATACATACTGCTAAATGAAAGGTGGTCTAGGATGCCCATACCTGGCTCAGCCCTCTTCCCAGGGGTAAACACCCTCTTGAAACAGCAATACAAGTTAATTTTGCAATTATCAGAATATAATTTGGCTGCTGTAATTTCGGTTATTGAATAGTTGCCATTGATGCCATTTAAAAGCTGCATTGCTACTGCAGAATAGAGCTGAAAAAAAAATTTTCACTGTATGGTCACTTGAATTTCAAAGTAAATTCACTCTGCAATGGAGATTGCATCTCCTTTAATGTTTGCTTTTCATGAAGTTTGGAGTGAAAGAAAATTCAATTGGGCAAAGTGCACTCCCTACTCATGGAGAGGTGTGATTAAAGAAAGGAAGGAAAAAGGGCTTGGCTTTCATTTGTATTTATTTTTAGAATTTGTGTGGTGCACAGATTCTATGGTATTGAGAAAACACAAAAGACTGGAGGAACACTTTAACTCACATGGTTGTTAAGGAAAAAATTCCCAGAGAAAAAAAGACATGAGAAGGATGACAGGTTTAAAAATCCTCATTAAAATGAGCCTAACTAGACCTCTAAAACCATTTTGACTTCAATTAGTCTGCTTTTCTATGTCAAATACACATTAATGGCCCAATTCTGTTCCCATGGTAGTCAGTAGAAATATTGCCCCTTGTCTGAATAGAACTGAACAGGAGTTCAAGAGTCAAGCCAGAGATCTCTGAAGAACAAATAAAATCTGAGCCTCGAGCTCAGTTTTTCAGACTAAGATAACTAGAAATGTTGATTTTTTTTTTCTACAGCAATATATAAACACAGAAATTTATCAGGGATGCTGTTGTTCTTCATCCTTTGGTTGAATTACTGCAAAGAAAGATGAAGGGAGGACACTGTTTTCCTTTGTGCCATTGTAGCACAAGGATATGAATAGTTAGGTGCATTTTTATCAATTATAAAACATTGCTAAAGCACACTGATTATTTTTTTTATATATATATATATGGTGTGGATTAGCTTCTGCCCCAGCCACTTAAAATGGAAATGTTGTACAGAGAGGTGTAGGGAAAAAAACCCAAGGACAGGTCTCCTGCCAGTTACAAGCTTTGCTAGTCACAGCCCTTTCACTTGAACTAGGTACTGCAGAATTTCTTCAGAACACTCTGGAGGGGCAAGTGGAGGTGGTTTTCCTCCAACAGGCACCCACCACAGTGTGCACTCACGTTTTGGTCTGAGGAATGCAAGAGATTGGGTTTGAGGAGGTATTGTGTGAAAATACCACCTTGGGATTGCTGAATAATAATGAGCATAACAAGATATTGAAACAAATCCTGTATAGCTACAGAAATAAATCCCATATAGGCATAGAAATAAATCCTGTGTAGGACAACCCTTGTGGCCAGGTAGCCTTTGATCTTGATGGCTAATGTCAGACTTCAGGTTCTCTCAGTAATGAACAAAAACAATTCATTGCAAGAAATTCCTTCTGAAACATCTATTTTTTTTGTCAGATAATGGGACTAGATTAATTAGCTACCTGAAATCTGACTGGGACAAACACAGTGAGTCATGTAAAAAAGGTTGTCACCATTGTGATGAAAAGCACAGTGTGACACACCACCCCATAGATCTTCTGTATCAACAAAACCCAGCAGAAAGTCCAAAGGAGATTCTTATTGTGTGGTTTCTGAATCTTGCTCTGCCTAGACAGCTGGTCAGCTTTTATGTTTTAAGGTTATTTCTGAGATGGGGATGAAACTACTTCTACTTTTTAATTGGAGAACAAAAATAGTCAAGCTCCTGCAATGGCACCTAATAGCCAACTATATCAAATATGACTTTGAAAGCAACTGAACTTATAGTTCATATGGAATGACCTATTTCAATAGCACAATATACATCGTTAGTGATTTTCTCCTGATGCATTATGGGTACTAGACTGAACTCAGAAAATTCCCTGACATCTGGGATAACAGCAGGTGATATTTATTAGAATCATAGAATTGTTCTGGTTGGAAGATACCTACAAGATCATGGAGCCCAACTGTTAACCCAACCCTGCCAGGGCACCACTGACCCATGTCCCTCAGCACCACAGCTTGGAAATCCCTCCAGGGATCCCAGGGACTCCACCCCTGCCCTGGGCAGCCTGGGATAGGACTTGACAACCCTTGAGGGGAAGAAATTTTTCCTACTATCCAACCTAAACCTTCCCTAGTTTTTTTCATGCCACTAATAACTTCCTTCCCAGTGGCAGTGCTGTCACAGGAGTGGATTTTGGCAGCATGCAGCTGAATACCCATCTCACTTTGGTCTCCAATCTGCTTTCACTGTGGACAGTCCCTGTAGGAGTCACCTTCCTACCTCTCCTTTCTGGTTAAGAAAGTTGTAGAAGAACCTGGAAGAAACCTGGATTCATTGCAGAAGCAGTAGAGTTTGCCAATTAAAAATTACCAAGGAAAAGCATCAGGGAAAAAAATAATAGCAAGAGCAAACTACTATCTAAAAAAAAAAATGTTTTCAAAACTTCTGAGTCTTCAGCTCTTTTTTTACAGACACATCTATAATCCTGCCATTCCCTCCCAAAGAGAGCTTTCCTGCCCTGTAAAAGTTAGATAGCTGGCCTCTTTTGTCCTCAATTTATCTTTATAGGAGTCCCCTTGCAGGTTTTAAAATTAATAACAGCACAATTCTTGTACCTTACCTGAGCGAATTTGGTGTATTTTCATGCTGTTCATCTTCAAATATCTGGACTTGTAGTTTCCACTCTCCCTCAAGAGAAGATTTAAATCTTTCAGTCACATACTGGGAACCAAGTTATCATTTTTAAGGCTTTGTTGTAAGACCTAGACCCTTGCTGGTCTAATTATATGTTAGATAAAGCCAGAGAAGATATATATCTTTTACATCAGTCAGCTTGTAAAAATCAAGTGTCTAAAATAACCTGATGGAAGCTGATAAACCAAAGGGGGGAAAAAAATAAATAAAAAGCCCAGATAGCACATACAAATAGGACAGACCTACATTAATGTGTGTCTTTCAGAAAGGGTGAGCAAATGTCAAGCATAAGGAGACAACTTTTGACATCTTTGAACCCGTTTCCTTTAAATCAGTAGAGTCACACTTCCAATAAAGTTGGATGTTTCACTCCTGAAGTTTTTATAGGTAACAAAAATATAACTCGCCTTGGAACCACATTTCAGGCATCGTATTATGTAACATTTATTATCTGTTCTTTTTACCACCCTCATGTCATCAAAATACATAGCTCAAAATATCAAGACCTAATGATGTGTTTTAATTACTTCATTTACACAGCATTTAATTTCCACAAGTGCACAGGCCTCTCTTGTCAATAGCTCTATCATTTACCCAAAGAGTGAAGCCTCCTTTAGCAGCAATTTTAAGAGAAGGAAATTACTGACCCAGTAAAAAACATGCAGGTTGCTGCAACTGGTGTTTAAAGCATTTTGTTTTCAAGATCATTTTAAAATAGGAAATCCTAATGGATGAGGTAGCCAGTGTGCTCACAGAAGATACAATTCATCTTTCCAAGTAGCAGTCTCCTCTAAACCCAGAATATAATTACCATGGGGAACAACTAAGAAAAGCTGAAGTTGCTAAAAGTCAAAATACAAAGTGTTTTTAATGAAGATGTTAATAAAGCTGTACATAAATATTTATATATATATAAATATCTCTGTTGTTATATTGGTAAAGTGTGTTTTTATGCTCTCACTGGTGGAACTGGCATCTGTTAAATGATGTAATTGTAGTATTTAGGAGACAGAGCACACTAGACAGCCATTGAAGCAGGACTTCAAGGTGGGGGGACTTCTGGACAGGGATATTATAAAGGTCTACTAAACACATAGGCTTGAACTCTAGTAATTTAGGGATGCTGTGAATGAATGCCTTTGATGAGCTGGACATCTGGAAAGAGGCTTAAAATCAGCAAGCTCATTTCCTTGGACTGGGATTGAGAGTTCATCTGAGCTTTCAGAACATGGGAAATGAGAATGAACATCAGCTGAATGTCCCAGGGGATTTGTGTCTTGCTGATCATGAAATCACTTCTGGCCAGGGACAGAGTTCAGATATCTTATCTACAGGGCTTTGGCTGAAAACTTTTCCAGATAGTTGGAGATGTTAAGACATTACCAATTTTCAGGGTTGAAGTTGTATCGGGATCAGAAGAAAGTGAAGGTAAAACATTCCTCTGTGACCTGAGCTTCTTGGAAACACAGCTAAATGCTGCAGCAGGAGCACTTCTCACACCCATGCTACAGAAATGTCCCCACAGAGACTGAACCAAGCTGTGGCAGAGGGGACACTGCAAACCCCACACATCCCAAATCACCAGCTCACTGAATCCACAACCACCACTGCCCCATTCTTCCATTCTCTCCTAGCCTGGCTTAAAAACAACAATTTAAAAAAAAGGGCCATCCTGAAATGCATGGTGGAATAAATCAAAGTTGATGGAGTTACCAGGAGATGGGCTGCAAAGTCCTGAGTGCATCCATGGTTATGAAAGACCTGATTTAAGGTGGAAGTAAATGAAAAGGCAGCCACTCAACTTACATGGGTATTGACCAAGTCCCCATATGCAAGTCTCCAGGAGTGTATTTTAATGTCTTGGGAAAGACTTGTGTTGAAAGACAAAGAGAGCAAGGTTTGAGTCGTCTAGATTACAAAAAAACACCCAAATGAAGTTAGGAAATGTAGTTTTCCTGGCAGACTAAACACTGCTAAAAAAACCAAGAGAAAGCTTCAGTATGTCAGCAAATGCCACACTCCAAACCATGTTACTGTGTTTGGAATACAGTTTCCATATGAATCCCTTCCTAAACTCTTTAAATGGGCATCAGCTTCCCATTGACTTTCCTATAAGCCCCATTCTTACCTGCAACCCACGATAAGCAGCTGGCACTGGGCTTTACTCCACAAATGGCTGGCACAGGGGTTTGCATGCATTTGCTCATCTCTGGCACTAGTCAGGGATGAATGGTGTAAAAAAAATATTCTTCACAGTTGTTGGATGAAAAAAAATAGAGCCTGGCCCATCCCAGTGGAATTGTTGTTTTCAACAAGCGTGGTTTTGAACTTGGTGCATTTTCAAAGGTCAACTGAATCTCTTGGGGGATCTGTGAAAGGAAATCGAGAAATTATCTGGTATCATTGTTATTAGGATTAATAACAGTGATGCTGGTCATTTTTTGAACTAATGAGGATTCCTCTGGCTCTTGCTTCAGTCAGCAGTTAAGAGAGCCAAGCCCATGCTTCAAGGAGATTTTCCACGACACATGTTTTCTTAGGAATGCTCCATCTCCATTAATACAGAGAGATCAGTTTTTAATCATCTGAACTGATTGGTAGGAGAAACAAGAAACAGCAGTGAAATAGCAGGCTTGATTTCAGACACTGTCTGTCTAATTGGTGCCTCGTTAGGCTCTGGCATTTAGACACCAGGCTATCTCAAAAAAAAAAACATTTTGTGTGTGGTCTGTGCACATTTTAGATGTGCCCTAAGAAACATAAGAAAGAGAGGGACCTGCAGGAAGGAGCTCATGGAAGAGGGAGTAAAACACAGGACTGTTTATTAAGCCTCAGAAAAATGAAAAGGGAGGAAAAAAAACCCCAAAAGCAAAACAGTGGAAGTTAACTAGATCTGATCTTGTGCTCTGTAATAGTCACAGTTTTTTCAGGGCACAGCTCCTTGGGTTACATCCCTGGAGGATGGCTGAAAAAACAGGAATGCTCTGAGGATCTTGTGTCCCTAGTAGGGAAAGTGAATAATGGTCCCTCTCAAGCAAAACCCAGAGCAGAATCAGTGCTGATTGCAAACTATTTCCCCAATTAAATATCAGGAGAAGATTGGAAAGTGGAATTCAGCCATGACTTACTGTCCTGCAGGAGAAGACAACTCACCTGGCAAGTTGAAAGAACATCCCTTATATCTTATTTCCAGTGTGTACTTCATCAAATGCTGTAAATCTAAATATTATACTTTTGCTTACATTTAGCCTGTATCTAGGGCTAAACCACAGTGGCTCTTCCATCACCCAGTGACCCTTCCCCAGCAGAGAAGGGGGATCAGGAAAAGGAGAGGAGACCCATGGGTTGAAAAGAAAATTGATTTAATGAAACAAGCAAACTAATACCAATGTAAATATAAAATACACAGAGTTATACTCAGCCCAGTGAACATGCAGAGGTCATGATAACCAGGAAAGCATCCTCAGGAGCAGAGTGATGAAGAAGCCTTCTAGGGATGTAGAGAAGCAAAAAGAACAAGCTCAGGAGGAGCCTCTTTATACTGTGATGTTTCTGCTCTGGGCTACACCTGCAGCCAACTCAGATCAGCTGCCCTGGATGCCTCTAAACTGCTAATGACCTGCAGACCATGGCTGGCCTGGGATTCTGTCCCAACAAAACCAGGACACCTACTCAGAATACATAACTGTTATCTACTCCTAAAGTCACAAGCTTTGACAAATCCTCCATCACCAGCTAGAACTAGTCCTTCGCAAAGCAATCCCTTGTTTATGCACTTTTATGTCTTCTAACAGTCTGCTGTTTCATCTTTAGCTAAAAATAGTGAGAAGAAAAAGAAAAAACCAAACCTCAATTAATTTCCATATCTATAGTAAAGACTTTTTCCTTAAGGCATGGTCCACAAATATCTGTAAACCTCAAATTATATCTTGGCTTAAAATAGATTTTGTAAGTAAAACTTCAAATGAGCAAATAAAATGTGTTCCCATATTTATGAATTTCTTTCTTTTCACAGGGAAGCATTTTTAAAACATTGGACTCAACTCTGCATTTCCATACAACCTACAATAAAATCAAGGAGGAGGCCAAGTTACCCTTGTACTTGCAAGAACCATCTTGCAGAGCAGTCAAGTTGTCAAACTCAACCTATTTTTGCCTCTGGTGTAGACTTGGAGTAGGTACCTCATTGTCTGCAAGGTTTGAAAGCACCTCAAAGCTGGGGGTTTTGGCTCCTGCCTTATACAGACAACTGGAAGCTGATGCTGAAGTCAGACATTTTCCTTCTAGCCAGACTTCATGGTGGCTTTCCTCACTCCTGTCCTCGAGGGGCCTCAGTCCCTGGGAGCTGACATGTCATTCCAAGAGACAGACAGAGGGATTAGTCTTTCTCTGCTGGGGGATCCCTTGGGGCTTTAGGTTGTCACTGGCTTCATCAGTTTTGCTCTGAAACCACCCAGGGACATCTGAGCACGTTTAGGTACCCTCATTGTCAATGCCCTGGGACTGTTTGTGCTGCATCTCATGCCTGCACACTGCTGGGTGGCTGTCCCCAGGGCCTGGCAGGCACCAGCTCTGGAGGAGTTCCAGTGCTGCAGCATTTCCTTGATGCTTGGGTTGTTTCTGCTGGCAGCATAATGATGTAAAACCTTGGGAATACAGGACAGTCTCCATTAAAATCAAAAACCTTAATGGCAAAACAGCCTCCTTCAAGCCAGGCTGGTTTTCTTTCTGCTGAAGTGTTCACCAACACAGTTCATGCCCTTGGACCTCAGAGCAGGCCTCGGCTGGGCTCCATTTCCAGGGCCACTAGGAAGATCTGGGCTTTGCCCTGGTCTGCCTCTGGGCTGGCCATGGAGACCAGCTATACTGGGTGACGTTGCTAAAAGCAGAAATTTCACCTTTCCATAATGGTAATATTTGAACTGGAAACCCTGAAAAATGACAGAAGGTTTAACTCTCATATCTAGATTGATTTTTTTTTTTTCCCCCCGACACAACACATCTAGGAACTATAAGTAATGGAATTACTGAGGAATAAGAAATGCAGCAATATAATTGGGGCACAAATAACTACAGCTCAGCAGAGCAACACAAACACAATGGATAGAGGTCAGGGACAGCAGCTGCTTTTCTGATCTTGCAAACATGGAGAGGCAGGTAGAGCAGTTTGTTACCCTGGAGCCGTTCAAGCGCAGAGTATGCAGATTCCCAATAAATGGAGACCTTCTGCTTGAGCTTATGTTGCTTTCTCCCTGCTGCTGTTCAGGGATTTATCTGGAGTTCACAGACTGGGTAAAGTGGCCTCTAATCTTCCAGCAGCACACAGAGAATATCTCAGAAGCAGCTCGGCTGGTGCAGGGGAAGCCGCTCAGAACCCGGCCCAGGCCGCACAGGGAGCCAGCAGGGTGGGGTGGGGAGGATCTTTCTGTTTGCACAGGTGAAAACAGATTTGTTTTCACCTGAGAATTTGAGGAAACAAATTCTGGGCTCACTTTGTGTGTCTTTTAATAGGAATCAAACAGAAAGACAAACTCAACTTTCCAGCTTTCACATGCTGCTGACATTCCTGTACCATTAAGAAAGGTAACAAGTGTCAGGACAAGAGGAACCAGCCTCAAGTTGCCCCAGGAGAGATTTAGGTTGGAGCTGAGGAACAATTTCTTCCCCTCCAGGGCTGTCCCAGGCTGCCCAGGGCAGGATTGGAGTCCTTGTGACCCCTGGAGGGGTTTCCAAGCTGTGGTGCTGAGGGCCATGGGGCAGTGGTGCCCTGGCAGTGCTGGGGGATGGTTGGACTGGATGATCTTTAAGGTGTCTTCCAGCCAAAACAATTTTGTGATTCTATGAAAAGGCTTTTGCATGTCAATCAAATTTCTTCATCCCTAATAGCTACAAGAAACAACATGCATTGTAAAAAACTCTCTGCATAAAAAATGTAAAAGTATAAGAGAAAGACACCAAACGGGAGAAAACACTCTCAGGAAAACCTGGGGAAAGCAGGTTTAAATCAGAGTTATGCTGAGTATGACAGTTCATTTTGTGCTACTACAGACATATAGCTTGGTTTGTAGGTTGTACTTAAGTGAAACAAAGAGAAACAGACTCCTGATTAGACACCCAGTGTGCTGTGCTACCACAGATCAATTTCCCTTGATGTTTCCCTTTGCTTCCAGTCCATATTTATCTATTATCTTGGGTGCTGATGTCTAGATATAACCTTTTGAGGTCAAAGATTCTTGTTTCTTGTAGCTGTTTTGTGCTTGCGCAGCTGCTGGTGTGGCTAGTCCCTCACCTGTCTCTGGAATGGGATCTTCAGAAGCACTAAGGAGTAAATAATGGAATGGTTTGGAAGGGACCTTAAATTTCAACTAGTTCCAATCCCCCTGCCATGGGCAGGGACACCTCCCACTAGACCAGGTTTCTCAAAACCCCATCCAAATTGGCTTTGAGCACTTCCAGGGATCCACAACCTCACTGAGCAACCCATTCCAGTATCTCACTACCCTCTGGTGAAGAATTTCTTCCTCACATCTAATCTAAATCTACCCTCTTCCAGTCTAAAATCATTACCCCTAGTCCTATCACTACACTCCCACCCCAGATTTCCTGTAGACCTCCTTTAAATACTGGAAGGCAGCTCTAAGGTCTTCCTGGAACCTCCAGGAGTGAGTCCTGTGGGAGGACATTGATTCACAACGGTGAAGTAAAATAAGTGGTTATGCCCCAGACTTGGATCCTCCTTGAGAGTGCAGGAGAGGGAAGAACGTCTCCGACGGTGGTTTCCAGGGTGGAACTTGCCAAGATGCTCCTAAATTATTCCAGATAGCATCTCAGAAAAGTGATCATGCCTTTGAAAAGATTAGCATGAATCACCAACTTAAACTGAGAACAAAAGCTCCAAGTCTTGGCCACTGACCATCTGCAGAGAGGATGCACTTACCTGTAGGGACTTGGGAATCCTCCCCAGAGGACCACGGAGAGGAAAACCCAGGGCAGGCTTCAGGGAACTGACAGGAGGGAGTTTGTTTAGTCAGCAAAACAAACACAGCTTCTGACTATAAACGTAAGGACTACGTGTGTGAGGTCACCCAGGGGTCCTGTCTTGGCTAAATGTGCTGCAAAAAACATCAGAAATTAGGTGTGCTGAAACAATTCTCCCTTCTAAAGACTCAGCTTCCTACAGTTCAGCATTCATTGCAGGTCAGTCTATATTTAGCAACAACAAATGAGATATAATATAATTAACCCCAAACAGTCTTTATTTTTCTATTGTCAAAGATAATAGCAGTAAATTATCATAAATAATTAGGGACTGCTCCCAGAATTTCCATAGACAAGACGATTCACTTTTATTTGATAAGCTTTTATAACCATACAGACTTGATAGCTATAGAGGTAAATGACTCTTCCTGCAGTCTCAACATAATGGGCTGTGCAGATAAAGTATTTTTTGGTGGAAATATGAATGCTTCCAGATGTTCCCCATATTTTTTCTCATTGATTTAAAGTTAATCTCCACATGATCGTGCATCGAGAGTTCATACAAGGTATGAATAAAAGGCACAAATGCACAGAGGTAGGGATTTGGAACGAGGAAATGTAGAATTTGATACCGGTTTAAAATGCAAATGATGATTTGATTGACTATATCTAGCCAGAAATGCTGTTAGGTGTGAAACTTTCTGCTATTTCTGATGTCATGCCAAGAGAATTCAAATCTATAAAGCTAATAAGCTAATTGGAATTGTGCCTGTTTCGATATGTGCTCTCTAAATTAAGCCTGAGGATACTTGATGTCCAATTTTAAGATGAATCCACAATTTACTAAATAATTATTAAGAGGGCTTTTTTTTTTTTGGGGGGGGGAAACAATCCAAAATTTAATCCAGACCCAAATAATAGAGACACAGAGACTTGCTCCAAGCACAAATATATGTATTTGGGGGGGTGTGTTAATAAACAAATAACCTTCTACTAAACAAAGTTTCTGTAGTCCATGGATAATTGAGTTTTGCAGAAAGGAATTAATAGGATGGTACTTCCTCCTGTTTATTTCTTTATTTCTATTGCTAGAAATGCCAGAGCATAATTCTTTGGAGGAAGGTGTTTTATGGAAATAACACCAGTACCAATCTGATGGCTGAATCCAGCCTAAGAAGTGTGGTGTGGAAATGCTTCTCCAACCAGGCAGCTGCAATGGGTGAGATGCTACCAAAAAAAAAAAAGTTATTTTTCTGATATCTTTTCAACCTACTTACAATAAGGATATTCACATTTTATAAGACTGGGTGCTGTACTTACTGTTTTATTGCAGGTACTTTATTGTTGAATCAAACATAATGTGAAGAATATATTTTTTTTTTCTTAATTTACTTGGATCAAGGAAGAAATGTATTATTCTTTTTAGCTCTCCTCTCTCACAGACGTGGGTTAGTAGCTCGGTACAAAAAACCATTTAGTTACAGGCTTACCTTCAAGCACACACTTAAATCCCACTGAAATCAGAGAGCTTTAGAAGTGAGATTTGAGCAGAGTGTATGTGCAATGCTCTGCTGCCAAAGGGCCATGTGCTTGGGAAGATATTTGATGTTGCATGGAACAGCCAAACAAACTCGAGGTTGGTATTGAAAGATTCTTTTTGTCAGTGCACATTGATGTTAAATGGATTATCTGCAAAACTCTCACCAAAATAACACGCAGCAAGAATAAAGCAGAGTTCTGGAGGGAAATTGTTAGCCAAGCACTGATGGTAGCAAACCAAATCCTGCAAATTTGACCTGAATTTTCATGAAAAATTAAAGGAATGCCATTATGTTCAGTGAGTGATTTACCAGCTAAAAGAAAACATTGCAATATGATTTGAAAATTATAAACTTTGCAGAATTTCAGATGAGAGATCTAAATTAGCCTGGAGTAGAAAAGCAGCATTTACCAATTTTACCTGAAATATCCTAATCTTAACTGAACTTGACAGCAGCCTCAAGGGGCTGTTTTGGAGAGTACTGGAGTCTCCATGTGTTATGCTCCTGAAACCCAGCTCTGGTTACTGCCCAGAGGGTGTTTTTTGCTCCCTGAAGGTGTTTGGTTCAGCTCTGGTTCTTTCATCACCATCTCTGCCATGAGACCGACTGCTAATTCCAGTATTTCCAGATGGGACAACAGTAACTGGCCAACTCATTTAACAGAAACTGGAAGAAGAGTTTTTACTTGTAAAATGTAGTTTTTAGAAAGGCCTGTGATGATTCTTGCAGTTTTTTCTGTGAGAATGCTTTAGTAACAGGCACAAACTGGAACCTGGGAAGTTCCATTTGAACACAGCTTTCCTCTGTGGGTGGCAGAGCCTGGCCCAGGCTGCCCAGCGAGGCTGTGGAGTCTCCTCTGGAAAGATTCCAAACCCACTGGGACATAATCCTAAGAAATTTGCTCTGGATTACCCTGTGGGAGCAAGGGGATTGGATGAGACTTAGTGGTGGGTGACTTGGTCTAGGTGATCCTGCTCTGGCAGGGGGGTTGGACTTGATGATCTTCCAAGTCCCTTCCAACCCCTGACACTGTGATCCTGTAAGAACTCCCTGTGAATATTTCTGGTGAGCAGAACAGTTAATTCTGCCTTAAAATAGTGTGAGCTACTGTTAAACTGTTTGGAGGGGTCCACTGAGAACAAAGAGCCATGCAAGAGGAACACGTGGATGTGCAGAAGTCTGACTTGCTGCTCTTCTAGGCATCTTTTAGCCAAGAGGATATTGACAAACATTGTTAAGTATGAAATAAAGTAAACATCTTTATAAGAATGTCCACAGTCTTCTAAACCTGTAGGGTCTTAAAAACCACAAAGTGATTGTGAAGACAGGGCTCCTGGGTTAATAGCTGGAAATCAAATGCATTAGGAAGTCCATCCGGAAGACGCTGATAAGAAATATTCTTTGTTCCTTTGGAAATAGCAATATTTAAGATAAAAGTAGAGTACATTTTAGAGTGGAGGTGAATCTAACTTCCAAATAAAACATGAAATGAATATTGAAAAGAACAGCAGGCAAAGCACTTTTGATTTTCTTCCCGAGTTCAGTATGTGAACTTTAAAAATAATTTAGCATTTGTTTGTGTTGATAGCTCTGTAGTAAAATAAAAACTCACACTTCCCAGGCTTTTTATAGCATGCATTGTTCTTTTGTACCTTATTTGTGTTGTGGGTGGTTGGTTGGTTCTTTTTTTCCTTGAAGCAATGCTCTGTTTCTACATTATTGACATAAGCCAAAAAATATCTGCCATAAAAAACATATGAAGTTTCAGAAAAAAATGAGAGGTGCAAGTTGATAACTAATTGCTGAGAACTTGAAGGTTTATTACCTGTTAGTTCAAGTGGGCTGGTCTCAGTGCTGGTGTTTGGGACTCTCACCTCACCCAGCAGCAGTTCTGGAGGTTTGGTATTGGCACCTGCTGATGCTCAGAGAGTCTTGGTAATGAGAAGGGTTCTGTAAGAGAAGGAATCACACTCTGTAGCCAACCATGTTAGTGGGGGGTGACTTTCAGAGGTATGGGGTGGACACTACTGTCCCAGCCTCTGCACTCTGGGGAACCTGAGGTCTCTTGTTAGTTAAGCCTGTAGTGAGCTTGAAGTTCAGATTGTCCAGCAAATGCTATGACACATTCATCAAGCAGCCAAGCTGATTTCCAGTGTATGGAGCCCACAGCAGTCTCATAGGATATGGAGAGGAGCTGTCATGAGGTGTCCATTGGGCTCCCCCACTGGTGCTGGTGTTGGTGTAGGAGGAACTCAGCAGGACAGCAATGATGGCTCAAGTGCTCCATGAAGGGACAAACTGAGACCTGCTCTTTCCCACGAGTTGAACACCACCATGCTGTGGTGTGTGGTCCTCTTGCATCAGCCTGATGACTCCGTTCTAGTTTTAGCAGCTGTCTCTTTACACTTATAGAGCCCATAGTGACAACAGGGGAATCTCTTCTTGTCTTTCTACTTCACAAGCAAAATATAATTAGTGGGAAGCACAGCAGAATGTACATCTAGCAACTCCAAAACATTGCAGAGGAATTGGAAGTGAATCCCAGAGTTCTTGATCTTTGTCAGAATACCAAGCACTTGTGGTTCCTGGTGGCTGGATCATTTCATTCATTAGCCTAATTCTCAATGACTTCTTTTCTTAGCTATATTCAATCAATTGCCCAACCACTCCCCTTTACGTGAGCAGCCACTTCTGTTCCACTTCACCAGGAGAATTGTGGGCATGGCAAGATGCTCAGAATATTAAACGTGGGAGCCAACCAATCTGTCTTCTGTGTGTTCATCTCATCAGGATATTAGTAACGTTCCTGAGGTATTTATAAGAGGCACTGAAACCTCATTTACTCACAAACTGCATCAGGTCTGCAGTGCTCCATCTGCTGAATGCTGCACGTCCCATTTTTCAGGGAAGGGGAAGTAAATGGGCTCTTCTCAACGGAAGGGTGAGTGAAGAAGATGACACATCTCTAATCTGGGTAAAATAGAGTTTCATGGGCTTTTGATATAACTCTTCTGAAAATGTCCTTCAGAAGTTAAGCCGTAGCTAGCACAAATATAGATATAAATAAGCAACTCCACCTTAGAAGACCCACACGTTCAGGGTTTTGGTGAAACAAGAATAAGAAAAGGTGGAAAGAAAAGCACTATGTAGAAATCACAATTTCCTTTGCCTTTCCCCTCTCAGGTCTTGAAAATAATTCTTGAGAATTCAGCAGGGAATCTCAACCATATGAATCCCTAATAGTGAGTGTTTCAGCTCTCCAGGCCTTTCTCATAATGCAAAGTCTTTTTTTATGGCTTGAAATAATAATTTCAGAAGTAGCATTTGGCTGATATTAATATTGGTAATATCAACTGCATCCCTCAGTCCTTACAATAACATACTGAGTATTAAGACCTATGGACTCCAAAGTTTCCATTTCCCACTCTGCTCCTGAATATCAGCCCTGACTGGACTTCAGCAAAGACCTCAGGTTGATAAGGAAAACTGATATATTGAAAACAAAAGTCTTTATCTTGAGGTCACCTTGTCTTGTGTGTTGTCTTTTGAAGGGGTCTTTATTTCTATCTGAACCAAGTTCTCCAGCCAGGAGCATCAGGGATTTTGTAGAGGTCATATTCTGATGCCAACAGATGTCGATTTCTGGAACCTGTTGGTGAAACAATTTAATCTTCCAGGCTCTGCAGTGAAAACTTGCCTTACAAACAGAAAGTGCTATAACATTTCTGGAAGCTTTACAACCAGACCCAAGAATGACAAGGTAGGGGACAACTTCACCCAATAGAAAATTTGCTTTTTAGTGCCAGTTTTTAATGTAATTGGATAATCTTATGATATGAAACACAAGTCATCCAAGTCCTATGAAAGCTAAGAAAATATTTTAAAGCCATGTCTCAATATTTTGCTCTTTCAAACATCTGGCCTTTAATGGGAAAAGGTGTCAATATCTTAAATTAAGTTTAATTTTATAGTACCAGAGAAATAATTTAGAATATGCGACTGATTTCTTGGCAGTGACTTATTGCTTTTCTTACCATGGTGACACTGTGATGTTGTCTGCTGCAGAAATAAGACTGAAGTGGACAGTTAGTTTTAAGTGTGGATATTTTATACCTTTTAATTTTTTTAGATTTATTTTTTTATCTCCCAAAGTTGAATAAACTTCTCCCTAATGAGTGCTGTAAGATTAGAACAGAGAGAAAGCAACTGTTGCTTGTACAAGTCAGAGGATTTTATAGCTCTTTCTTCACGGAAGGAGGAAAACACACCTCTTTCAAGCTTGGCTGGATTTGAAATTATCTGTTGTCATGCTTCCTCTAGCTCAGCATCCTCATGGGCTGCTCTGAGTAACATCCTTGCTCGAGGATTATACAGTCTATTTAATGGGTATGCAGCAGACTTCTAATTGCCTTTGTTGCAGCCATCCTCGGTCATCACATTTCTGTCTCGGAGGCTGGCGCACGCTCACGGAGAAATGTTGTTTCCAAAGCAGGTTTCACAACTGGGGCAAAAGTGAAGAGCTGGCAAAGGGTGCAGGAGGAGGGAGAGAAAGCTGGAGCATCTCTGGGGAAGCCGGCGGGTGGGAGAGCACAGCCTGGTCCTTATGCTAGCTGGAAAAATGATCAGAATGAAGGAAACAGGAGGTAGCTGCCAAGGCTGAAGTCGTGGTGCACTCACAGGCAGAAGTAGGTCAGATATAAGGGGGGTTGTTATTTAGAGGATTTATGACTTACAAATGCTTTTGGAGTAATGTCCAGGAAGCTTCCTGGTGAAGATGATGGTCCATTTTTCCCCTGATCCATCATTTCTGGTGGAATCAAAGTGGAAGTTCAAAAACCCATTGCAAGTTCAGATGTAACAGAGGCAATTCCACCAATCCATTTGAAATTGTTGACCATCAAATTCAAGTGAGCTTAGAGAGGCTCCAACTAGCATGCAGTGGTTTTCCATTTGATCTCTCACTGTGTTTCCTTCATTCAAAGCTTGGCTGGACTGGACACATATCTATGTGTCTCTCTATACATCTCAATCACGTGGCTTTTAAAGCTTACTATCTATTTTTCATAATAATTTCTCAGTAACACTTGTTAGTCCATCAGGTTTCATTCAGCTCACACCAGTACAACATCTTGACCTAGCAGGTGCTGGAGAAGGTGGTATTGTAACAGTCCTTAGAGTTTTATCCAACTATAATGAAAACAGTTGTGAAAAACAAGACTCAGGAGAAGCACCACAACCTCCTTTAAGTGGCAAAAAAATATTCAGCACAATCATTCTTTAAGAGGATAGTCAGATAATGTGTTATCAATAAATACTGGGCTCCATCTTCCCCATAACCTAACATCTCTGTCTGGTGACTAAGACAAGACCAATTTATTCCTATTTTTCATAGGAAAAAGCCTGATGAGAGCATAAGATGCCCTGTCTCAAGCCAAAAGCATGAAATCTGAATGTCAGAAACTTCAGGAATAGACACTGAGTGAACAACACTCAACATGACCACTGTCTGCTGGCCAGAAAACAACAATCAACTGGCAAGAGAACCACCACCATGGGGACAGTCACTCACTGCCTCTCCAGGAGCTCTTGGCTTTCCCATCACAAGCTTTTATGTGAACAGTGGGACTGAGAGAATGACTGTTACTTAACACCTGTGCTCCTCCCTGAAGAAGAAGAATATCAAGCACACACTGAGTGCCAGAAGGTCACAGCCCTAATGCTGAGCAGCCGTTTTTCAACCATAGCCTGGAACGTGGCTCCCTCCCATTCCCCTTTCTCCCCAGAGGTGCTGTTTGTAGCTTTTGCCAAACCAGATAAATCAATGACTACCACGGTACTGTATCAGCTTTTTTTATCCAGCTGCCTTACACAGGAATAAACAGAGTCTCTAGGATATCCTAGAATTCCTTTTTCTCCTCAATACTAAGTCCACCAAAACCTAACTTGTTTTGCAACCATCTTTTAAATGGCTTTAAAAAAAAACCAAAACATTTTGCCACTGAGCTTTAGAATATCATCATTTTGAGCTGGCTGCTGTGAGGAAAATATATGTGATTGTTATCATATATATTTTGCTAATATTGTGCTTGTTTTTAGCTTGTGACCTATATTTAACAAATATATGCAACGTGACACATGCCGTCAGAAATTAGACATGTCATTATGAAATTATAAAGAAGGTGACACGCACCATTAACACCAGTCAAAAATCATTAGGTTCCTTCTCCATTAAAGCTGCCCAAGCACTTCTAAAATGAGGAAGACCAGTCTCTTTATAAACACATAGTTTAGCTGGTACACCTTTGCTTTTTGTCTCATAAAGGCTCCTGGTGAAATTCTGTGTGGTTATACTCCAGTTTTTGTTTGCTGATCTTACACCCTGTCTTTCCTGCAGTAGATGGTCAGAAAAATGGCAACACAGAAACATGTTTCTGGTAGCACTTGGCATGTGCTTAGGGGGTTTATGTAGATTAAAATGGAAAACAAGACAATAATCTCATGCAAAGTACCTTCCAACCCTAAATCAGAAGCAGAAAGAAGCAGTAGTCCGTTTTTTCCCTCTCACTCTTTCAAAAAGCCTTGAACTTTGTTTTTCTTCCCCATAAATGCTGGTGACCCATTTCTCACCTTCTCCATTCTCAGTACAAAGCAATTAATTAAAATTAAATTCCTACAAGTCTTAAAGGGATTGCATAAGCAACATGTGTTAGTATCTCCAGTGCTATCAGAGTCATCTCCACTTTAAAGAGGCTCTTTGTTAGCAGGAAAAAAAGTGGAAGAAAAACACTTTTTCAAGCAAAAACAGCTTGTTTGGAAGGGCTGTGTTAACAACTGGGTATTACACAACCCCACCTTTATGATCACTCAAGCAAGAATTTACCCAGGAATAATAGTATATACATATGTATGTTGTTGTTAAGGGAATAATAATGCTTTGAGCATCACCTGGGGCATGTGCAGAGGGGAGCTCTGAGCTTCTTCACAGCCAGGCAGTGGAGATGGGATGAGATACACACATGCAGTGGAGAGGCAGAGCTACTGCAGGTTTGTGCCTGCTGAGGATGTGCTTTGATACTCAGGGTAACCCTTGTCCTGACCTATCCTCTCCCATTTTTCACCTTCAAAAATCCTTCATTGGACATGGGAAATGAAGAAAGTTGAGGTTTTTTTTGCTCTTTCCAAATTTTGGGGGTGGAAAAATGAGGCTGCAAAGCTCCTTGAGGTCAGATGTTACAGAAATTAGTCCCACCCTCAGTCAGGACTGTGGGAGGAGAGGGGTTCCCAGGTTAGCCCTGGTTTGGTTCAGGGGGGCAGAAGATAAATCCAGGTTGCAAACGTGGTCCCTCCCTGGAGAAGGTGGCAGAACAAATACACATCTGTCCTGCTGCACAACCAGCAAGTGGGCTGCTACGTTTTAAAAGCTTTGTCAACGTCAATTTGCTTCCAGCCTTCCTGTGATGTCCAATCTGGGGTGTCTTTGGAGCCATCCTTGAGAACTCCCCATCCTGAGATCTCATGCTCTATTTGTCCCTGCTGACTGCCAGCCTTTGATTCATTAGCGCAGACAAACTGATTTCTTTCCGCCTCTTTCCCCCTCATCCCAAGCTGAGGATTTGGCTTTTCTGCACGGAGGAAAACACATCCAAAGGAAGCCCTCAAATGAAAAATGTTTACATCGCAGCCTGCTTGCTGGAAAAAAAGTCTTATTCTCTCCTGACACACTGATCTTTTTTTTTTCACACTGCTTTTGTTCTCTCGTTAGCATACGCAGCTGCCTGCATTATGCCAGGAATGTAACACACACAGGATGTGCTTGTCAGGGTGTCAGGCTTGAAAACCTATGATTAAAAATTATGTTGCTCATTAGTCATTGCAAATCAAACCGAGAACAATGCTCTCTCTGGCCAATTTGTAAACACACATCCTGTTCAACCTGTTCCACGATTTCTCTTTAAGGAGGAGAATAGGAGACCAGCTCATAAATAAATAACTCCCTAATTCTGCTGGAGACACATACTCAGGGCATCTTACTGGATGAATAAATATTCCATAATTTCATTTTCTACAAAATTGCCTCCTACGAATTTGGGCTTCAGATATCCCTAATGCCAATAATGATTCATAAATATTTGATGAAAGCCAGCATAGCATATGTGTGTGTATGTGTGTGATGCCTGGTCTCATGTGGATAAAGAATTATCATTAAAAGTAACAAATTAGTATCCTGAGAATACTGTCAAGAACATCACAGTAGTGAAAAAGCCTCAATCTGAAGACAGATGTCTGTTCCTCTTCTGTTTGTCAGCACCCAAAGACTATGTGGGGAAGTGTCAATAACACAAAAAAGGACTTTCCAGTATAATTTCTGCATATTTTCTCCTCCACAAACACTACTTCAGTTCTCTTGGGCACCCAGAGGTCTTAGGAAAAGCTTTGAAATCAGTCGCATAATTCCCTCACGTGTGTAAATTCACATTCATGGCCACAGACAAGGCTGAATTCAGAGACCAGCCTGTGCCTAAGAGCAGCATATTTAGACTTTCAGCAGAGGTGAAGAGAGCTGATGATGACAACAGTGCAGGGACCTTCCTGCTCTGTTGCCTCATGAAAGCAGTACCTTATAGGTTGAAATAAAACACAAAGTATATATGATCCTGTATATATAATGTATATCAAGCTATCCTATCATTCTATACAAAGGATAATGGTTTCAAACTGAAGAGGGTAGATTTAAATTAGATATTAGGAAGAATTTCTTCAGTATGAGGGTGGTGACACTGGAACAAGTTGCTCAGAGAAGTTGTGGAAGTGTTCAAGGCCAGGTTGGGTGGGGCTTTGAGCAACCTGCTCTAGTGGGAGGTGTCCCTGCCCATGCAGGGGGGTTGGAACTGGAGGATCTTTAAGGTCCCTTCCAACCCAAACTATTCTATGAATGGTGTGAGATGGGCAAAGCTGTTGTCGTGCCCTGTCACTGGTGGCACTGGGCTGCTCCCTGCTCCCCAGGGCATGCTCCTGCTTTTTTTCCAACAAAAAGCTTCTGCAAAAGCTCATTTCCAAGAGCACATCACACTGCCTACTCTATTCCCCAAGACTGGGTGAATCCCAGTGCCTGCATGCCCTAATTCCTTAAAATTGAGCATTTTCCTCAAATCTTGTTATGTGGTGCACTGTGGTGCAGCAAAGAAAAACATCTCTTTCTGGTTTCAACTCCAAGGTGTATGAATTCTAGCAGAAAATGATGTACTTTTATAGTATTAGATGGCTTAATACTCCTTTTGTGTTCCTATCCAGAGGTCCTGGTTGAGCAGAGCAGCTCTGCTCCCAAGCAGCATTAGGGAACAGAGACACAACACCCTGTACAGGCATCGGGGCTGATAAGCTGAGACAGACTTCCCAGTTTAAAAGGACTAAGGTCAAGTTCTTCCAGATAAGCCCATTGACAGTGTCACTTGCATTTTTATGCTCAGGTTTCCACCTCCAAAGAAAATCTCAGGTACCAGCTGAATGCACCAAAGAGGGTTCAGCAGAATTTCTCTGCAGTCTCTTTCTTAAATGCTAAAGAAGTCAAGCTCAGTCAAGCTGGTTTTCCTATTCAAGACTTCTCTGTTTGTAAACTTACTTGTCAAAAAAAAAATATTCATCCTGTTTCCATCAAATTCAGTTCTTTAAATCCTCTGCAAATCTGGAACTACAGAACTAACAAAACAGAGAACTTACCTGTCTGCTTAGAAAAAAAAATCTTGGACTGATTCGTAGTGTTTTTGCCATTTGCACTGTCAGCACAATAAAAATGGTTAATAGAAGCTGAAAAAAAAAATACAGGTATCAGAACTACAGAAAATTACAGCTGCATGACTGAGTCTGAGATTTACTCTATCAAAGCCATTTCTGAATGGCCTATCTTGCTCTTAACCTCCCACAGGGAAGAGCCTGGAGCCTACATAGACTGTCCATCCCATTGCTCTGCTACTTATTTCTTGAAAGAAGCTTTTTCCTGGTGTTTAAACAGAATTTCAGGTTGCAACACGATTTCTTTTAGTTACACTCCTCAAGGATGTGAAGTGCCTGGTATTTATTCACCTTTTCTGCAGGCTAGTAGGTATGGGAAGACTTATATCCTTCTTTCAGGGTTTGTTTGTAGGGTTTTTTAGTGTTTAACATTCCTTATTTATTCAAACTGGTTAATTCTCTTTTCCTCTTGCCAGATAATTCCTGTTGCCCTCTTTCTTTGGGTCTCTAAAATGACACCTTCAAATTTTTTTAGGGCCAAACTAACCCTCAGTGAGGCAGAATTATTTTAAAGTGACTGGTATTTCTTGCCTATACATCCTATATGCTGCTCTCTATATTACCCTTGTCCCTATTTCATGTCAGTCTGGGATTTTTTAGGATAATTTATCAAGATCATCTGAAATTCAGGTTTTCTCCTCCAAAGTACTTCCAGTTCTTCCAAATTCCCAAATTTGATCCAAAAGTTTTCTATTCAATCATCCAGGTCATTAATAAAAATATTGGATATTACTCCTAGACTAGTATCCAATTTGTTGTATCCCATTTGATGTATCTTCCCTTTTTGATAAAGAATCATGAATTCTTTAAGTATGTCTGTCTAATGAGTTTCACAGCCAATTCTTGTTTAATTAGATTATGGTTCTAAAAAATTAATAGCTATCAAATTGTTAAACTGTAGGAAAGAAAATGGGAAAATGAGAGCAAATATAAATTTCTGCTACTTTCCATAGCCCCAATTCCTCAAAGACATATCCCTTTGCTGATTTATAGCCTCAAAATGATTGCTTGTGTGCTTTAAGTCAAGTCCATATTGAAATAATTCTAGGAATTAACCCATCATTAATACTGGAGCATTTTGAGAACGTTGCCTGAACTCTGAAGCAAAAAACTCTGTTACAGTACTACAAAATAATGACTGAAAACTAGTGATTTAATTGCTGTTAACATTAATTGATTGTAATTACACCGGGAACTCTTCATCAGTGCCATTCTTCTTCTGGTCCTGAAGAGAGAAATATTTTGAGGTGCTTGGATAAAACTCTATTGCTTCAATAAATAACAGTGGGTGAGCTATGAGCTCTGTATGGTGATAAGCTCCTCATTAAAACAAACGTATTGATGGGAGTATTGTCTATTACGACAACATAATATATAGGCAGCTAGGTCGTATATAATTTAAACTGTTCTCACTTTACAAACCTGACAACTGAACAAATATAATTGATTCATGTATTGCAATATTCATTCCATTAGTTAGAATATACATCCAAAATTGAAGATGTCAATCAAATCAAATGAATGCATGTTTTCAGAGAGCGCCGTGATTCCTTTTATTAAACTAAGGGGAAGAAAAAAAATAAAATCAATCTCTATTTTTGGATTCAGATCCAACAAGAGTGTGACTCCTGCAAGTTACGTGGCGAGAAATATACATGTTTATTTTAGTCATGCGAGAAAATTACTCTGGATACCTTTGATCTATTTAACATTTAGGAAAAGAAGCTGTTTACCATAGCAGTGTCTAGGAACGTTTGAAACAAATAGTTTCCCTGACGTAGAGGTACAGCAGGTAGTACTGATGCTCACTTACACCAATTTTACACTCCATTGCTTTCACTGAAAGTTACTCTTGATTTACACCGGCGCGGAAGAGGCTGGAGCAGCCCCGTATTTTAACTGCTGTCTTTCACACTCTGATCTGCAGCTCCCGAGCTGCTGGGTGAATAATGCTGAGGCAAATATTGCCCGTTCTGTGTTTTTGTAGTAATTTACTTCAGAACCTTGGGAATAAAACCAGAAATCTGTCATAAACAAAGGGCTCGTTGCCTTTGTCTGGAGTGGGTCTGCTCCTCGTGCAGAAGATGCTGTAAGGCATTCTCTCTTTCTAAAAGGAGGCACAAACACTCTGTTCATAGGTTTAAAGTTCCTGATGCCTGCTCTGGGTTGAAGATGTGGTGTGAAAGCCACGGGCACTGCCAAGACTGAGGTGCAGCTTGGACCCCAGCAGGAGTAACCCACCATGGTGCCACTCACAGCAAACTCCTTGACAGGCAATGAGACAAAGGGAAGGAAAACAAGGAGAGAACTCGACCAAGAAACCAAGTTCCATGGTTTGGCAGGGTCTTGCAATGATTTGTGTCATCTCATTTGGTCAAGCAGGAGCTTCTTCCTTTTCCCATTATGCTTCTCCTACAATAACTGTGGCTTGTTTGATACCCTAGGAAAGGATGAGCCTGTGCAGCTTGTCCCAAACCAACCATTTATATCATGGTGGTGGTTGGAATATTTATGAGGATGTGGTTTAAAGGGTAGACTTGGTAGTGTTAGGATGATCATACAGGTCTTTTCCAATCTAGACATTTCTATGATTCCATTTTAGTTTTGTCCTGTCTCTCAACCATTGCTGCCTTAGACATACAGACACATACAGTGTATTACTGAGGTCCCTCATGGAGAGATAAAGGTATGAAAGTCTCTATGTGTATAGGCTGTAGCAGTATAATTTATAACATTATGTTGAAATTAGATACCTT
>JANHGL010019586.1:0-28283 GCA_024611195.1 Ceyx melanurus
AGGCAGGGGGGTTGGACTAGATGATCTTCTAGGTCCCTTCCAGCCCCTAATTTCTGTGATTCTGTGATTCTGTGATGTCATTGAAAACATCACCCACATAAAAGAAACATTAGGAATATGAGAACTTCAAAATGAAAGATGATGCATTTGTTTCTATCAGAACACTTGTTTATCCATTATCTACTCAGGAAGGGCTTCTGGATGAAAATACAGTATGTAGAGTCCTGCATAAATGAAAAATGCAATGCTTTTTGTGCACATCTAAGAGCTTAGATTTTCTAAGCTCCAAAGAAACTCAAAGGTGTTCTCTATCTTGAGATTTTAAGCTTCAATTTAAAATCAATATGCTAGTTTATCACACTAAAAAAGAAAAAAATAACCTCAGAATCAACCTCAGACAAAGCATTTCTAAAGGCATAAATTGCATTCAGATTTAAGCTCTGACGAAGAACAGGAAGGACTACTATGTTTTTGTAGTAGCTTTTGTCAAAACTGTTAGTGATAATTTGCCTTGTCCCATAAAGCCTTCCTCTGCATTTTCACCTAATCCTCTTAAGTATCAGTTTCATGTTCAACGCATATGGGCTTTCCCAGTCTTCATAAAAAAAAAAAGCCTGAAAACCACAAAAAAGATAATGTAGCTTTGCTCATTCTATAGCCTGTTAGCATAATAGCAAGCAAGTTGAACTTGATCTTACCACTTATGATAGAAAATGAAGCTAATAAAAAACTCAAAAGTTACAGTGAACAAGAGGTTGGGTTCAATAATGTGTAGAAGTTCTTCCATATCTTTCTATAAAAGATAAAGAGAATTCTTGTCCTATCTAGGCATTACTAAGGAACAGAAGCCAGAGTGAATATTCTACACAAATCTGATCTGATCTACACAAATAATACAGTTTCAAAGTGCCAGCCAGAATATAGTACAATGCAGGAGGTATGACCAACACAAAAATTGTACAAAACACTAGATATGAGATCCAGCTTTGTAGCTTGAAAATAGAAACAGAGGAGTTTTAAAAAATAAACAACAACAACAACAAAAAACTCTTCCTTTTTTGTCTTCTTACATTTTGGGTAATGTCAAAGATATACCTGAAAAATCAAAGGTGCCACACAAGAAAGACACCAGCCAAAAGCACAAATTCATCTCACATTGTTGGAAAATTATACATTAAATGGTTGGTTTAGGCTCTAATTGAATTTTACATCAACTGTCTAACATTAGTTCCCATCTTTTAAGCAATTTGTAATGCAAGCTCAGAGCTTATTTTTTTAATTCTTTGCCTTTATTCCTTTCTTTTTCCCTTTTAGTTTAGTTTTGTTTTTATATTTGGATGTCAGAAGCTGAGCTGCTTTAGCAAATGCTTTCGTCACCTAGAAAAGTAAAAATAAAAAACTGGAAAATACAGAACACTCACATTCTTACTGTCCATGACCTTTCTGGGAATGCTACAGAGGTAACACTGTAAAACCCAAATCAGGTTCTGCCATCAGACTGAGAACCTGCCAACCCACCAGCACACTCTGCATCCAACCTCAGCTGCAGAAGCAGGACAGAGGCAGCAATCTGCAAGTGGTGGGTCTAGAGATGAAAGCACCTAACAAGGCACACCTTGCCCAAACCACCACCCCATGTACTGGGCCATCTCTGCTCTCCTCCTTCACCAGCAAAACCCCCTCTGGAGAAGGTCCTTTGGCTCCCCAGGGGAAGGAGATGCAGCTCCTGCAGAGGTCCATCAAACAACATTTCTGTCTCCTCATTCTCACTGCACAGGCAACCACAATAGATGCAAACTCCTAAGTGCCTTTCTCTGCTGCCTGAATTACATTCTTCTAGAATACCAATTTTGTAAGTAATTTACCATATGTTATTTTTTCTATCTGAATTTAGGTTCCTGACTTGAAGGCAGTTTATAATGGTAACACACCCATCTGTCATAAAAAGTCCTACAACCTTTGCAGTATTAGCTCCCTGGAGGCTGCATGTCTTTAAAGGCATTTCCACAGTTTGCTGAGGAACGACAGAAACAGGAACATCAAACCAAACAGAAAAAAACTACACTTCCAGCTGCCACCACTGTAGCAATTTTTAATTTGCTTTGGTTAATCACATCAACATCTTATCACCTACTATCTGCAGGCTGGTTTATTAGATACTGAGGTCTGCAAACAGGGGGAACTAGATCTGTAAGCAGTGGAGATCCAAGTTCTTGCCTTTTCAAAGTCCATCACAAATCCAGGCTGTAAACAAGGCAACCATGTAAATAACACTATCATAGAATCACAGTATTGTAGGATACCAGGTGGGAAGCAACCTCAAGGTTCATCTAGTTCAACCTTTCAATGTAAAAAAAAATAAATAAATTAATACATACATGTATTTATATAGTTTAAATGATATTTCCCAGCACCCTGTCAAACTGAGATTTAAAGCTGTCCAATGTAGGGCAATCCACCACTTCCCTTGGAAGATTATTCCAATGTTTAATTGTTCTCATGGTAAAAACTTTTCTTCTGGGGTCCCACTTGAATGTCCCCAGGAATAACTCGTACCCATTACCCCATGTCTTTTCCATGTGACTCCTTGTAAAAACGAAGTCTCCATCTTCTTGGTAGCAATCTTTTAAGTAGTGGCACATGGTACATTTAGAAGTGGTTATGACTAAATTGTAAGCTTAGTGATCTGATCCTGGGTCCATCCTTATCCCTATTAACACAACTGTAGCTAACATAGATGCACTTGAATCAAGTCTGCTGCCAATACCTTGTCAGTAAGAGCTTGTCAGTCAGCTGGAGGCCAGGGCTGCTGTTCAGGGGAAAATTTGGGCTGACAGGAACTTAATGAAGCTCAAGAGAGGCAAAGTCCTGCACCTGAGATGTCGTAACTCCATGTGGCAGTACAGGCTGTGACCAGCTGACCAACCTGGTAGCATTGTGAACACTACCAAGTCTGCTTGGTTTCTGCCATGCTTGTTGCCCATTTATTCTGGATTTAACTCATGGCTATAGCTAGAGACATCATTCTTATAAGGTTCAGAATTATTAGTTATGCATTCATACTGGAGATGCATCACAAAGCAGAGAGATAGAGATGGCTCCTGTCCTAGAAATTACAAAGGCTCTTATCCTGAGAAGATTTATATATAAGGCACTCTATTCATGCAAGTAATCCTGCAGGACTGGGATCTTATTTAGTCTTTCTTCAGAATCTGAGTCCATGTGAGAAACATACAGATAATGCCTCCACTTCCAATAGCAAGTCATTCACTTTACATCATTGTCTTACCATTAATGGAGCTGCAGCGTTGCTAAGAGAATTTACAATATATTAAAATATTACAATTACAATAACATATACAATTTGCATATGAACAGCATACTGTCTAGTCCAAAAAGCTACAGCAGGAGATTCTCTCCATGTGTTAGAAAAACTAATTTACCACTACCAGGCAATGATGTAACCCAGCAGAGTATGAAATTCTGTACAAAACCTCCTTCATGAACCATTATTTATGAGAGAAATTGATTCTGGCAAGGCCAAAAAGATCTGCCTGTGGCAAGCCAAGTATACATATAAACTTCTGCTGCTATAAATATATTTTTTTAAAAGGTTAAAAAAAAACAACAACAAAACAAAGACTCTTGCCATTTAACAAAGACAGAACGAAAAACCTTCTTTTTGATTAAACCACTCTTTGCTCTAGAGAATCTTCATGTCAGTTTTGCTACTGTTGCTATGGAAACCATGTGATAACAAACTTCAACTATGTCAGTCGCCATCTTACCACACATCCTAGAGCACCAGAAAATACAGAGTCTCTTTATAACTGCCTGCATGGGGGACATGTAGCATTCCAGCAAATGTCTTAGCAAGCAACGGGTCAGTAGCACTCTAAATTTCAAAAGCCCTCATTTCTACATTATTGTAATGCTGAACAAACATTTTAAAAAAAACAAAACAAAACAAAACAAAGAAACAAGAAAATAATCTAATCCATAGCTACTCTCACCACTTGCATACCATTTAATGACAGCTGGGCAATTAAATGAACCCTGGAAAGATGGTATATTTAAAAGGCAACTAATATTTTGAAGGAATTTAGAAAATTTTATTCCATACTCAGTATCAAGAAGGTCTCTCTATACCATTCATGGCTAAGATACTTTTTCAAGATCTGACTTTACTGACATTTGTGCATCTTTAAATTGCCTCATCACTGGAGGACAAAATGAGATCATTAGTTACTGAATTTCAGTGATCTAGCCAGCATGTTTGGAGAGCACACAGATTTTGCCTATACATTGTAGTTCGAGCTTTAGATGCAGCAGATTTTGTGAGGTGTCCCTGTTCTAGCTATATGGGGGTGTAGTCCCAACCCCAAATGATTCAGACTTGTGTGAATGGATTTCATTTCCATAAGCAGTAACAACCAGACAAGCAAGACCACCTTGTACACCAGGTTATTATAAGCATACATTAATAAAGAATGAGGCGGTATTTCAGTGAGGTACCAGTACTGAACCTCAGGGTGGTATTCCCAGTATTTTTAGAAAGTATGCTCTTCCCTACTGACCTGATCAACTGCTAGCTCAGTTAAGGCTTTATATGGAAAATGATTTCCTATTTCAGATAAAACATGTCATGAAGTAAAACAACAACAAAAAAAAACCACAAAAAAAAGCCCAACAAAAATCTAATGTTTACTGACTCCCTCATTCTCAGGTATTGTATCACTACTATATTTACTCAGAAAGATCATTTGACAGTTTGAAAAAATGGCTGCAACAGAAGCATTTGTCAAAACAAAAAGCATATCATCAAAAAAGGTTGCTGGACTGGGCCAAGCTCCAATGATTTATCAAGGGCCTCCAAGCTTAGAGGCCTCCAAGCTCAAAGACCTGTAAAATATTTCTGTTAGCAAAAGAAAGAAATAATCATCTACCCTCAAGAACAATGTTAGCAAGTATATTCACCCTCTCAGGCAGAATTATGAAAAACCCCCTTCACATCTGGACACAGAGACCTTCAGTCTGTCACTGCAGAATTTGATAAAAATGTTCCGAGAACTGCCAAAAGGTTCAGATTTAATTATCAGTGGAATCAACAGAAAGAAAGATTGCAGAAAATTTCAAGTTCTACATCGTTCAAGCTTTCTGATTACTGACTTCTGGGCTTCAGAAGCAGCCTGCATTACCTTCTTATCTCTAATTCATCTGGCCTAGAAAGAGTAATTCATTTCTAGTCCGGAGAACATAAAACTGTCACCACTTCAAAGTATGTTCCACAGGCCTGGATTTACTGGGGAGAGCAAGGAGATGCATCTGCCCTTGTTTCTATCATGCAGAACACCAACGAATTAAACGAATGATGTGATTCTTCATTACTGGATTTTCAGCTAGTCAGTGCATGCCCAAGAACTAAAAAAAAGATCTGGATTTAGTTCTGCTTATGAAATGAGAAAGCACGTTGTATCTGCTCCTTGAGAGCAACCAAACGATTTTAAGTCATGCCTTGAATATAAATGTGAATTGCATTGCCTTAACCTTTCAGGATGGTAAATAACTTGTTCAGTCTGAGAACTCAAACTGGAAGGGGAAAAAAAAAAAAAAAATCACTGATAATTCTGCAATCCTCAAGACACTATTTTTTTTCTCTGACAAAAAAAATCAAATGGGATATTCAAAATACCACCACCACAAGTATCAAGACTCAGGAGTAGACATAATACTGTTTAAATGGAATGCAAGAAGGTAACTTCAAAAAAAGAAAAAAGTATTTGAGTATTAGCCTTTATTTATTGTGCATGGCACTGAACAGAACCTCTAAAAGCATGACACATTAAAGGCACTTCATTTTTATTTGAGAAATACTGTTAAGACATTTATCATCTTTATTAAGAAAAACTACCTGTAAAAAATGACAGGAAAAATGTATAATTCTAGCTGTACTAGCAAGTAAACACCCTTTTTTATATCTGACTTGCATTTCCACATTGCTTAACAATTCAACAGTGCATAGTAAACCAGAAAATATTCGGGAATTTTTTCTTCACATTTCTTTAAGTGCCTGTAGGGCAACATAGAGTTGCTGTATGAGGAGACAACTGAAGTAGATTTACCTACGTGCGTCCTACAACTATCACCTGCCTGCACTACCTCAGCAAGAAGTCCAGATCCTTCCCCTGCCCTGCAGGATCACACACCATCCAGACCACGGCACCTGCTGCTGGTCTCCACGTTCTGTAAATTGCACTCCACTTAGACCATGCCCATAACCTGCCATGTATCTTGCTTAGGATTTTGACAAAGTTTAGCCCAGTCTGCAGATGTGTGTGCTTCTGGCAGAAGAGGCAACCCTCCTCCTTACCAGGGCCAAATATGGTCATTTTGGAAAATTCCAGCCCTTCATCAAGTTTGAATTGAAAACTGCACATAAGGTCCAGAAGTTACCAAAGAAATACCAGTAAGCACAGCAATGGCCAAGTCTCATTTCCTTAATAACAGGCTAAACAATATATGCAGGTCTACTTTTTTTTTTTTCCATTAAGTATTTGTCTGGAAAACTAGACACTAATGAAAGCTTTAGCATGTCATAGGATTTCTTTGCTATGTTACTATTGCAAATCTCACATTTATCTAGGTCCAGGGTAAATCAGCTTGTCTTGGGTTAAAAAGGAGAATTTACTATTTTTTTTTTCAACTTCTCAGAAATTAATGAAAATATTTTTAATGTAAAATTAGTCCATTGAGAGATTAATTAAAACACTGATTCCTGTCACATAGACTACCTTCTTGAAATGTCAGATATTCATCCTAGGTAAGATACTCATCACTTGAGTTGGATTCAATTTGAATTAAAATGAAAACCCTTTCTCTTCCATTACATGCTCCTTGACCACACTGCCATTCCCCAGAGACAATTTTTGAAGTTAAAAAGAAACACAAAGCAAAGAATGTTTCCTTTAAGTCTAAAATATCATATATAATAAGCACATATTTTCTTTCATTAATGCCCAGTTTCTGATATCCCAGCTTATATTCCATGTTGAATGATTCAATGATCTTATCTTGGTGCCTCGCCAACCAATGTCTCCTCTGTAAAACCAGTATGTACCACTGCATGTGGCTTGGCAGAATCAGCACCCTAGGCAGAGAAAATGTTCCATTCACCACAGCATCCCTAACAGCTCATTTCCTCACTTTTCTGTTAAGCCTCCCTCCTGGGCTTAAAACCTGAAAGTTAGAAGAATCCTATCCATATATTAGGCATGTAGACCTACATCAGACCTACACAGTACTCTGACTTCTTAGACCCATCAGAGGGTATGTTACACTACTGGGGAATCATCTCTCTTCCAAAGCAATACAGCAAAGCATCAGCATAGGCATCTCAATGTGATGTAGACTTATGATTTGCTTCCTGATAAAAACATAAGCTCTAGATTAACACTGCTGAAGAGACTGACCCATGCCCCAGGATAAACTAGACAGCACTACACACCTTTAGACCTGCCTACCTCCAAGGAAGGCAAAGTTTCAGAAAGTACAGATAGAAAAGTACAAGGTAGATGGAGGGCAACTTGTCTTTTTCTGCAGAGCTCACAGTCACCATTACAATCTCCCCAAACTGGAGGGGAGTGAGAGGGATGACAATAAAAACATTATTAAGTAATAATAGGACTGTAAATGTGGGAGGCTATGCTAAAGTTCTGATTTGTTTTGCAATTCTACGACTCATAAGAAACAGATTTCTCTATTGGCAAAAAGAACTAAAGCATTGAATTTTGGGGTTTTGGATGACCTCTGTGACAGTGAAGAAAATCAAGATAATCTCTCAGGGATATAAATGGGCCCATGTCATGGAAAATGAGATTAGGATTTAGGTATACACTATGAGAGCCTTCCTGATTAACATGATGTGTATTATGTCAGATCACAGAGAGACCAGAGCTCCATTAAGCTCTCTGCATCACGTTATGCAGCACACCATGGCTCAGCCTATGGATACTTCCACCTGGCCTGGGGCTTTTTTTTTTTTTCCCCCCCGATTCAGAAGCTGTAGAGTAGCTGTATAAATGGCAACCACAGCACAAATAGGTAGGTGTTCGTCTTGTGCTTGCAAACAGTCCCACACTGCATGGCTGCTGCTCAGTCTGCCAGTACTTGACAGCAGGCAAGATGTTTCTCCAATCCAGACACAGACCAGTACAACTCCACCAGTGCAGCTACACTAAGGAAAAAATGAGGAGAAACAACTTGCTATGATTCCAATGGACAGGGTGAGATTCATTGCTAGAAGTAGGGCATATTCAAACTGGGAATGCTTTTAATTTAATTTTATTTTTTTTTACAGTTAAGTCCATTCAAGTAAGTGAGACACTAGGACAGCTTGGAACCAGCAAAAATGCAGCAAAGACTAAAATGCTACATTCACTATTGACACATCACAGAATTTGGACCTCAGTTCTATAGGTCAACCAAGAAAAATATTAATAATCATGAATTATCATTCCTTTAAGGTTAGAATCCTGCTGTGATTTTCTCTCCTACTTCTAAATCCTTAAGATGGAAATCCTTAACTTCTAATCTTCTGTATCATACTATGATCAGAAATATTACTACTTTGACTCCAAAAGAAGTTTCCCCTTTCAAATCAAAGGCTATTTCTAAAGTAAGGTTTTACTTTCAGATTGGGAAATCCACTAAATAGCCTGTTTCCTGGATAAGAAATGATACTCTGAAGTTGGATGTGTTGTTTCTGATTATTTAGATGAGCTCAAGTAGTAGACAAGGTCCAGTATTCCAGCCAGTCTGTTGCCTAAAGCTGCAACAGCCTTTCCTAGTTATATCCCAGCCTGCCCAGCCACTTAAAAATAATTATGGGCCTCCGTTACATGGATGCATCCTTTTCTGCTCCTCTAGAAAACAATCAGTTGCCTACAACGCTGAGTGCTGAGGTGCTAAATGACTCTCACTCTAAGGCCCACCAAAGTTAGCCACCCTTGCCTAAAGGCATTGTCTTCAGCTTTTTAACCCAGAAGTCATTCTGGCCCAGATCAGAATTTCTTGTGCTCTCATCATGACTGATTTGGAACTGATAAGGAACAACATCTTAAGACTTTTCTGAAGTCATTTTCAAATCTTCCTTTTTTTTTCCTCACCTCTAATGCTGCTTATAGCAAAGTCTGTCTGGAGAACTCATAGCTGTAGAAGGCAGTTGAACTGTACTGAATTCTTGCCAGATCTAGCTAAACATCTGAAAGTATCCATAAACACTGAGGAATAATACAAGATTATGCAGGTGTGTCTTCTGGGATGCTCTAACTGCAGCATTAACTAGATTAGCTGTCATACTCAACCTTAAAAAAAACCTGGTAGATAAAGTCTCTCAATAGAAATTGCTCTTACGCGTTCCCTGATACATTCTAGATTATTTCTCACACCTTTTAATTGAAATTTCTTGGCCATCCAAGACATACATAACACTGTATATATTTAAACTTGAAGTTAAAATGCAAACAACTGTGTCAGCCTAAATAATTTGGAAGCTTAGAATTTGAATTCAATAAGGAATAAAATCTACTTTTCCTCAATGAAAAGAGAATCAGAAGATAAGGCAGATGAGTCTTGGCTAGAAATACTTTGGTATTTATTTTATTTGTTTGGCTGCATGGTTTGCTGGTGTTTGTGCAGGCCTTTGAAATAAACTGGTTTAGGCAGCATCACTGAACGCAAAGTGGAAGAAGCAGAATCTAGGTGGAAACTCACCAGGATTTTTCAACAGCATTTTTATTAATCTCCAATCACCTTGTAACAGCTCTATGCAAAGCAAAGAAAAAAAAAAAAAAGCTTATTTGTCACTAGAGACTAAAAATGTAATTTGCCCTCAGTATTTTCTAAAGAATGATTGCTCTACCAGTTTGTAGATTGCTGAAGAAAGCCTTCCTATTTTAGACTACACATTACCTTGAAAAAAAAATGCCATGAATGCTAGAAATAAATAGAAACAAGAATATAGCCAACATAGCACAATAATTGTTAAAGGGAACTGCCAATATCCTAAATATGAATGCACTATCCATCGCTGAATTTTGACAGACAAGTGTTGAAAACTGTATTTCTGATGTAGAGAAAAAATGCTAAAGTTTCATTCAGATTGTTGTTCAACAGCTGCTTTTGCAAACCCTCCCCAGTTGAAGTACTCCCAGGACTCTGGCATAAATCACAGAGCCCAGCTTGCAGCAGATGCTGACAGCATAAAAGCCTTTATGTAAGGGGAGATATTATCTACACAGCAGCTTGGGAAGTCAGTAACAACCTGGGCATGCTGTAAACCAGCTAACAGGAAGGAACCTGCAACATGGCAAGAATGGCTTGTAACCAGCCCAGGGCAGTTGCCACATTTCTAAATACTTCCTAGTACATGGGGCAGAGGAAGAGCCTGTGACAGACATTAGGAGGTGCAGCAGAAGATGTGTGGGACAGTGCATACTGCACACAGGATCCTTCCCAGAGGGCAGATGACACTGACTTTTGCTGGTCTTGGAAGCCAGCCAGCCCTACTAACAGAGAAACACACATATGACGCCGAGTCCCAAACCATGCTAAGCAGACACAGTGATGCTGAAACTCACCTGAGGGATGGACTAAGGTCCTTCTTCCACTACTCCCCTTTCACATCAAACCAGGGCCAAACTCACTGGTGATTCAATGATTTTTTAGTGCTCTCCAAAGTGCTACTCCAGTACTCACACAGCTTGTGTTTCCACAATGACAAGCTTTTTTATAGCAAGACATCTGATAATGTTGCCCAAACTAGCCCTGACAAAATATTCATTATGCACACTCAACAGGCTGAATTGCAGGGCTGTTCTGACAGCTGTATGACAGTTGTATTACAGTGCAACTACACCAGAGCCTACAGGAATGAAAATGTGAGCAAGAAAATACTTACTTTTTCTCCATTGGTATTAAATACTTGGAAATTACATGATAAAAAGGATGCTTGGCTCCTTGCTGCCACTGCAGATGAATGCACAAAAAAATGAAATCCACTGGACTATGCTGTCATTTTTTTCAAAGCACATCACCAAATTTGGGAGAGGCAAGGAAAAAAGGAAGAATCCTCAGCTTATTGCACTTCATAGCCTCAATTTCCTACCTACAGTGACTCATACAACCTGCCGGAGTCCATGGGCTTCTCATGGCTCCAGGATTAACCTTCACACACTTTAACAGCAAAAAACAATTTTAAGCAATTGGCCTGTGAACACACTTTCATCTTGAAATCAAGGAAAATGTCCATTGTTTTTATTTTCCTCTGCTGAGGTTGAGGAAGCCTACATAGATTTAAAAAGCTAAGCTATGTTTTAATATGCCATTTTTTTCCATATCTTTTCATATAAATATGCATTTATCTGAAAACACACTTTTCTGTAGTAAAAGTCTACATAAAAATGTGGTGGTTATCACCCATTGCTGCCAAAAATGACCTAGTAGAGGGCAATGGGATAACACGTCAGACCTGCATCATTCATTATTAATATGCTTTTATTTCCAATTTTCAAAGCAAATCTTATCGTTTAAATTCCAGCAACATGATATAAAAATACTGCCTGTCAGCATGATTATAACAAGACTTTTTTTTTTTTAAAAAAAAAAACAAACAAACAAAACAGCAAACTGAATTTATATGAAGACTAACTGAAGGAAAGTCTGACAGAGGGAACTTAAATTTTTGGTTACACTCCTTACTAAGCAGAATCTTTTTAAATTAATGCAGACTCTACAAAATATCAGTTATTACTGAATTTAATTCCGTTCTCCATAAAAATATTTTCCTCCCTTTATTAATTTTATGGTGTGGGTGTATCATCTTAGGACTCAGTATAATCTTCAGTAAGATCTGGGATCACATTTGCCAACTCACACTGCTTGCACGCCACAGCCCCTTCCACCTTTGTTGCTACCACTCTGAACCTTAAGACCAGCAGGGCAAGGATCATTTTCACATCTTTTGCCTCCAGCAGTCTACTACAACATATAGTTCAGATGACTGATAAATCATTTAGACAGCCCAGTATCCAAGTTCCTTTATCATACTGTAACAGAAAAGTATGGTCATGCCATCCAGGTTGGGCATGTGTGCTAAATGGACTGTCTAACATAGGCAGCCTAACTCAACCGTTTCTTTGTATGTGAACCAGGATCCATCAGTGCCTCAAGAGTAAATGAAAATGTCAGGATGCAGCACATTGTTTGTGCCAGTCCTACTAGCTCTTCACAGGCTACCACAGCTCTACAAATGCCTGAGTGAAGAATATATAGATACAATAGCTCAAACTGCAGAGTCCATGTGGCTGGTCTGGCATGGCACCATGCCAAGCCAACCTACATACAGTTTCTTAAAGGGCTTGATTTATTTGGACAACACAGCTGCAAATATCTTATGATGTTCCACTACAGATGACAGTCATAAGGTCACGTGAAGAGTAGTTTACACCATCGTCATGATGGGCATCTAGTCAGCATATATAGATTTTAAGTATACAACGTAATATACAATCATTGCTTAAATTCTTAACTTTGTCTTCAATTAAGGAATAAACAGCATATACCTCAACCATTTTGTATCTTAAAACATTACTATTTTCATTTATATACATAGGAAGTGATCTATTCATACACAGAACCCAAACTGAACTAAAATAACATACCTGGTTCCATCCTGAGACTGCAGTACAGACAGGAACAGCATCATGTCTGCATTCATTGCCTGCTGCCCTCCTCTCACACAGCTCTTATGATGACAACTCTGTCAGAGTGATTACCAATGCCCCAAGGTGCACCAGTTTTATTAAAAGAATTAAAATATTCTTGATGTTGGTATTAAAAAAAAAGGCAAGAAGAAAAAATTATGGAACAGCAGGAAAAACATGCATATGATGCCATACTTAAAAGTGAAGAATCTCTCTTGTCAAAAGAAGGTTATTTATATCAGGTCAAACCTTTCATGATTGCAATTGCTAACACTTTCCTACCTTCTCATATGACACTGCTATAAAGTTTTTATTATTTAGTATTATCTATCACTTACTTTGGTTTTAGTAACATATACTGCATTTTCAAAAAACCAGCTCATTTCAAATGCCATACATGTCATGGTTTTCAGAATACCATTTATTCCAGTTTTGCCTTTAACTGGACTATTTCTCTCTCACTGCATGACACACCTGTATTTGGTGTTTCATTCTTCAGTACACTTAAGAAGAAAGGGGTCAGAAGCCTGAGCAACAAAAACAAAGCACGCAACTATGTTGGTGTGCATTTCTGTAAAGAATCCTTTTCTTTGAAAAGCAACTAGATCTCACGTCCTTGAACAAGGTTAACACATACACACTGAAAAATTTAAGCAAGAAACACCTGGATTATGCAGCCTACAAATATAAAAGACACTATGTGAACTTGCATGGCTTTAATGGGTCAAAGAAAAAATACAAATAAGAAAAAAAAGATAAAAAAAAAAGGTCAAATAATACATAGCAGCCCAGCACTGTTCAGCTAAATGAATCCTCTGACTTTAGGCTGAGTATTTGAATTTTACATAGCAGTCACATATTTCTGTAGTCTACAAAACACAGGTATGTATTTTCAAAAGGAAAGAACCTCCCCTACAAACTGTGTGATGAGTCATCATTAAGCATGCTAAATAAGAAAATACACACACAACTGTATAAAATCAAAGCTATTCCCATGTTTCTAGTGTCATTTTCATTTTCATAAGGCTTCAAAAGTGCTATTTGGTTACTGCCAGCCAAAAGACAATCCAGTGAACCTCAACTGAAGCATTCCTTAGGCTCTTTTGGGAATTCATGCCTCAGTCTTCAGTCTTGTTTCCATCTCCCCTGTGTGGCTTCACAAAAGCCACACTGTAGAACATAACTTGTAACCAAACATACTTTTTGAAAACAACACCGACTCTTCCATTTTAACATTATACAAAAGGTCTTAATCATTTGTCCTCTAGAGACCAAAGGGAAATACAAAACAGTAAGTTAAGATGAAAAGATAAATGACCAGTAATTTTAATTTGCTTTTCTAGAAAGCAAAAAAATCTTTCAATCAGTAGGTTTTCCTTTGTAGCTGCTGGTACAATAATTTCTTCAGAGATAAAGAACTGATGGCCAGAAGTACCAGATTTCACTTAGCAGACAGTCGAACATGGGCGCTGCTCAGAGGCCCCAGAGCCTTCCCTTGCAGCCAGGGCTGGCCCTTCTCACCCGAGAAATTACTTGGGGAAGCCAGCCAGCTTTAGAATAGACTGCAAAGCCTCTGGTATCTTATGAGCAGTATATTTAAAGCCTATTATTGTAAAATTCTGAATTCTTCACACATTTATACACAGGAGATGGATTAATTCCTTGATGGCATACATAAGGCAGGCAAACACTCAGCCCTAAGCACACAGCGCCTTACTAAAGACAACAGGGCATGGCTTCAGTTTCGCTCCCGAGCAACATCAGAACAGCAGATTTTCAAGTATAAAGCAGCTTTATTAAAATAAAAAGTGGATTGTCTCTGTCAGTTTTGTTTCTTATGAGGAAAGAAAGAGCATGAGGTTTTGCAAAGTTTTCCATGGCAGCTCTTGGTGCCCAGTTCCAGTGCTGCTGCCACAGCTGGGGAAGACTGAGCTGGCGGTCGGCTGCACTTTCCGACTCTATCACTGAATCTTAACCTCTCGGGGCATCTGTTTTGTTATGATCCCAAAACAAAAACTGGCTAAATGGAAGAAATCTAGAAATATTAAACCAATTCCGACTCCCAAGAATTAAAGAGTAACATCAGAGATTTTTTCTGCTTGCTCTTGAAGAGACTGAACAAAACCTGTAGTAAAGCTGAAAATGAATCATATTTTCACTGTGCAAAGAGTGAGATTGATCAGCAACATAAAAATAGGACAGGAAAACAGTAATTTCTTCTCCATTAGGGGAATTGTATCATCCAAAATAAACAACTCCATATCCACCAGCTGCATGTAAGAATTATTTCCAATGCTGCTTGCACTATTTATATAATTTAGAAGTCTGAAGTATTTACCCTATCAAAACCCAGCATGTAGTAGAGATCTGGCTTTGTTTGAACAGGTCCAATGCACAGCCTAGACCAAGATGATTTTTTTTTTTCTAATGCCAATGGAAAAATATTGTTTTATTGAATGTCTAGCAAGTAACTGTTTTACTGAAAATAAAAAGGAAGGAAACACAGGAAGTAACAGTTTGATAGCAAGAGAAATAAATTAGAACAGAAGACTTCTGAAGTGAACTTAAACACACTTTAAATTTCTTATTTTATCTGATCTTCCTTAGTTATCTGTCATTCCTATTATGCTTCTGTGTACTTTCTTCTGCATATACAGTAACCAAATTCATTTCAAACCAAAAGTAATGAAAAGTCATATTCTAGCTGAACTTCTTAACTAAAGATTAAGTAAGGATATTACCAGTCACATTTGGAGTTGTGTTATGACTATTTTATATAAAACATCAGTGTAGTTAGTATTTTGTAATTAAATTACTGTCATGTCAGGAAATACAAGAGCTTTTCTGTTTACTTTTCTGTATAATCCTATAAAAAAAATCTGTGAAACCTTCCTGTTTCCAAATCTGATGATGTCTGTAATAACTTGAAGAGAAGCATCTTGTCTCTAGCAACTTGGAGCAGTGGAGAAAAATCAAGAGATGTGATAAATCTTCTCATTTCCTCATCTAATTTGCTGTCTCATCTCACTGCATATAGATAATTCATCCTTATTTTCTATGGATTATGAAAAGGTAACCTGTAAATCCAGCACAAAACATCTGTGGGTTTGCCTACCATCCAAAGTGAATTTTAATTGTTAACAATATGAGTTTTCCTCAGTGGCTTTAAGAAGCTAGGTTAAAACATGCCTCTCTTACTGCCTCAAAATGATTTAAGAGTCAAGATGTCTATGTTTGTTGAGATGCTGATACAGTATTTGGTACCAACAGTGACTACTTTAGTGGGAAACACCTTTAAACTAAAGTAACACTGATAAACTGTAATAAAAAACCTCAAAGGTAAGTAGTCTAGGTTTTGCAGATACAAGGAAAAATTAGCTACAGGATACAATTTACAAAATAGTGAGAAGCATCTCCACTGGTAGGTATGTTTGCAAAATCATGTTTAGCATCTCTGAACTCAATTAATTACACATGTTCAGAAGCAAAGATTGCATTTATTCCAGGAAGAGCAGTCTTCAAACTGGTGAACCACATGCTGTCCTCATTTAAATATAAGAAAGCTCAATGTGAATGAAATATTTTAATGTATGCACATGCAAATTACTAAAAGTTGTGTAAGATTGAATGTCAGTGCCTTCATGGCTAATTGACACACATTAGCTAACATTTATTTCTGTCATTTCATTTCCCCCTAGCCCCTGCTCATTTTGTATTCTGAAGGAGAGAAGGGCAGTTTTTCAGCTGACCTATTGAAAATGCTGCCACAACAAATGAGAAACCAACCTGTGTGCAGTGGAGTTCAGCTGGAGAGAATGCTAATTCTCTGCCTCAATACTGCCTTCAAAGAGATTATTCAAGCCTCTCTCTGACATGGAACACAGTGATCAGCCAGCAAATGCTAGAAATGAAAATAACCTTTATCTGTTTTAACAAAAAGGTGAACTAAAAAAAGCAGTCAGTCATGCCCTGAAAGTTTACTATTGGCAACAAACAAAGTGACTTTCTTTAGTGTTTATTCAGTAACTTGAATTGATAGGTTGGATACTGTAGATTTTGGAATTATTAAATCAGTATAATTTTTCTATGAGGCAAAAGACAGAATAAAATAAGCAACAGGGACCTGATGCCTGTGGGGAAATAGAGAGTCCCATTACTGATGTTGATTTAAAAAAAAAATTAAATCTTGTTAATGTGATCTAGAAGATGCCTGAGAAATCCAGGAAAGAGATCTGAACTCCAATTTTGCACATGAAAACTACACATACTGAATCTCTGAACTTACTGTCCTTGTAAAGTGAATGGAGTGGTTTACATCGTTCAGGTATCAACTACCCTAAAAGCATGACAGTAACTCAGACAAAAATAAAAACATGTGGCTCAGTCCTCATCCATCAAATGTGTGAATGGACTGAAGTAATCAAATCAATCAGAAGACTATATGTAATGAAAACCTTGTTAAGATGACAAGAAGCACCACTAGAGAAATTACTTAAGATGTCTGAATTTTCACATGCAGAAAAATAAAGCACTTAGGTGAGGCACAGGAAGTAATCTTGAATGCATCTAACTCATTACCCCTCATTTTTGCTCACAAACAGTAGTCTTAATGTATTTTAAAACTGCAGTAATTAGTGACATAGAGAAGTCAATATATTTCGTCTTAGTCTGTTTTTTAAAAATGGTTAATGAAAGCAGGCTGATGTTATCTGTTGCAGAAATATTTCAAAATAAAGTGATTACTATAGTGCATTCTGAGTTAAAGCAGTACATCTCCCAGTAATAATCAAACCTGGCAGTGACTTCCATGACTTAAAAGTACATAATGACATTAACAATAATCATTTGGTGTTTTCAATATCAAAGCACTTCAGAAAGAAGCATCAGTATTTCCATTTTACATATGGGGAGGTCAGAACAGAAATGATCTGACAGGGTTAAATACGGAGAAGAGACAAAAACCATTGCAAAACACTGAAGAGATTCTATAGTTACAGGTAGTTCTTCAACTTCTATAAGCATTCAGTTATCTTGTTAGTAAAAGATGAATACTTCTTGGGTTTCGAGTTAGTTTTAACAGTACAGACAATCTAATGGCAATTTAAACACTCATCAGCATCTGAAAGTAGGATTTTTAAAACTACACTTGCATTGCATTGGCTGGTCATGACAAAACTACAAATACACAAAATTATTAAAATTTTATTACAATTTCACTGAACACTCTTGGCAGGTCCTGCACAGAAACGTGTTGTACACCTAGTGAGATTTTAAAGTTTTATCTCTAGAAGTGTTGCTCAAATTTTGAGTAATAGAACCATGATGCATTAATTTCAGCATGCTAATGTGGGGATTGGAGTCACAGTGAGAAAACGTCCCCATTTTGAACATTATCCAAGTATATAGAATTTTATGAGGATAATCTGTTCATGAAAAGAAGCACCAAGCAATGGTGGAGAAGAACAGAAACCATCATGTCACCTTCCTTCAGTATCACCACCCAAACAAGACAGGCATGGAAATGTCTCATGAAGGTCATGAGATTGGAATTTTTTTGTACTAACTGCTAATGAAAACGGAGACTGTGACATTTGGAGATGTTGCACACAGAGGTTTCCAATATGTATTCCATGCTGTAAGTTTTCCTTCCACAAGTAATTTGCTTTATTTCAAACAGCTTAGATGTTTTGGTCTCTTGTCCATTATTTCAGAAGCTTCATGTTGTTGTGGTTTAACCCCAGACAGCAACTAAGCGCCACACAGCCGCTTAGTCACCCCCCAGCAGTGGCACGGGGGAGAGAATTAGAAAGGCGAAGTGAAAAAACTTTTGTGTTAAGGACAGTTTAGTAAGTAAAGCAAAAGCTGGGCACACAAGCAAAGTCAAATAAGGACTTGATTCACCATTTCCCATAGGCAGGCAGGTGTTCAGCCACCACCAGAACAGCCGGGCTCCAGCACATCTAACAGGTACTTCAGTAGACAAATCACATCAGTTCAAATGCTCCCCCAACATCACTCTTTCTTTCTTCTTCCACCAGCTTTATATACTGAGCATGTCATACAGTCTGGGATATCCCTTTGGCCAGTCAGGGTCAGCTGTCCCCCTCCCACCTTCTTGTCCACCTCTAGACTAATTACTGATGTGTGGGGTGAGAAGCAAAAGAGGCTTTGATTGTGTAAGCACTGCTCAGAAATAACTAAAACATCTCTATTTTCTGTTTCAGCACAAATGAAAATATTGCCTCATTGCTGCTATGAAGAAAATTACCTCTATCCCAGTCTAAATCAGATCACGTGTCATTTTTAGTTCACTGTAATGAAGCAGGCAGACCACCTAGCTGTACTTTTCCCTGGAGTGGAAACAGTCACCCTACAGTGACTGGGTTTGATAAATCTTTTCATCAAGCAGGCATTTCAAATCTGCTGCTGGAGCTGCAAATTTAAGGCAGTGTCTGCCTCTTCCGAGAGCTGGATCTTAAAGCAGAACACTCCCGTGACAATCTTGCTAGAAAGAAAAGGTTTTTAGATGTCTAAAGTTGCTGAAGTCATTTAAGTATCTGACAGGGAAAAAACACATTGCCAGCATCGCACAGGACACATTTCAAGGGCAGAACTGAAAATAACATTTATGTGTTGTACAGACACAGCAGCCTTCCCAAAAATTGCAGTGAAGTCTTACTACATATAGCAGAGGATTTTAAAAACCTGCACACTCCAACTCACCCTTAAATGTATTAAACTCCAGCAACTACATAGTTCTTACAGTTTCGGAAACAGGGTGTATCAAATGGTTTAGGAGATTGCCAACCTCTCTCATCAGCCAGATGCAGGTGGCAAACTCCACAGCCCAGCTGGATGTAACATCCTTTCTTCTGGGTACACAATTCGTGGCACTGCTATGGATATCAGAAAAGTGCTGAAACAAACAATCTGGCAGCTGCCGTTAACTGTCCTCTGACAGAGAGGGAAGGCACAATTCTTCACTTGGGGTTCCTCAGGGCATTCCCTACCTCGAGACATTCTGCCATATCATATGGTATGTGTCTGCTTCTGTACATTTCTGGAGTTTATTTCACCAAACCAATCCTGTACTTTGTCATCCTCAAAATAATAACCATATGTGATGGGACTGTGGTCCAAGTTCACCGATTTCAGATTCAGTATTACAGTAAGAGGTACAACAAAGCCTTTAAAACCCCTTAAATGGACAACTGTTTACCGGTGCATTCACAGAAAATACTTTCCCATCTAAAACCATAATTAACTAAAGATGTCAGAATTCTTCAAAATTTCATCCTCTGTATCTTCAGCCTCACAACAATGAAGATCAGACAGCATTACTAGTCATTATTTGTCCCTCAATGGTATTTATGTCACTTAGTTCTGCCAGTTTATTGTGCACAAGTTTCAAAGGGGAAAATTTTTAATCATCATTTTTAGTTTTATTTGTAGTTTCCTGTGGCTATTCCTTCTGTTACAGGCATATCAGAGGGGAAGCAAGAAGTAAAAGCACTACCCTATTTCTGTTGGTATTTGTTATCTTCATGAGATTGTATCATCTTTGTCTTGCCTAAATAGCCTGAAGAAGTATTGAACCAAGTACTTTGATAGCTACTAAATGTTCTTTTTATATTATTCATGTGTAATTGTCCAAGCATCAATAGTGTGTGTCATGGTTTAATCCCAGCTGGCAACTGAGCATGATGCAGCCACTCACTCCTCCCCCCAGAGTGATGGGAAGGAGAATCAGGAGAAAACAGGAAAAAGCCCATGGGTTTGAGAGGACAGCTTAACAGGACACCACAAAAGAAACAACAGCAATAACAACAATATTAGTGAGATATATACTGTGAGTGATGTACAAGACTTCTCACCAGATAGAACCAGCCACCCCACCCAGCCACCTGCCCATGCTTCCCCCAGCCAGCCCCCCCCTTATATACTGAGCATGACACCAGTATGGTATCAAGTATCCCACTGGATGGTTCAGTTGCTATCCCCTCTCACTTTGTGAAAATTAACCCTATCCCAGCCAAACCCATGACAGAGCTAGTAGACCTTCCTGCAACCATGCAAAAAACTTGAAGCTACAAGACAAAACAGTGAGAGGATGAAAACTTTTCTCATTAAAAAAAAAAAAATTTTTTTGGGGGGGTGCACGGAGCTAGATATAGAAATATAGAATATGTTTCTAGGATGGTATGGAAGCTGGCAACTTCATACAAGTTGACTGTTTCTTTCTGTGTAATAGAGGGTTTGCACTATTCTGAAAGCCTGCCTCAAATCACAAATTACTGACTTCTTGCCTCGGCTCAGAACAAGGGCTATTTCTATTAAGTCAGATTGGGACTGCAAGAAAGAAAAAGTAAAAGCAATATTAAATGTTCAACAGCCAGTTACCTTGCCTTGTGTACAATTTAGATCACAGGTTCAAATCTACTCTCAAGACAGAATTAACTTGCTTAGTCAGATATCTCACACCTCATACACCATTCTGTGTAAGTGAAATTTGCTAAGGGAACTCCACAGTATTACCTAGAAGTTTATTTGCATCACCACACTGCAGCTCTACACATTCCCATACAAAAAACACACACTTGTAATTTGAGGAGACAGAGCAGGGTCCCACATATCCTTTTGAAAGGACTATTTTTGACATAATGACAAGTCTTCAAAACTGGGAGTCACCACACTCCCACAATTTAGCTTACACTGAGCACAAAGGAAACTCCTCTGAAAGGCAGAAAAAAAGTCAGCTACACTGGGCTACAAGTAAGGTCTTTCAGCTGTTGGGAAAGTGCTCTACAGAAAGAGACAAGATACTCCATCCTCTGACTGTACTTCAGAAACAACAGCTAAGACCATGCTGCATTTTGCCACGGGGCTGCTCTTACATGGATGTATGAGACATGAATTCTCTGAAGGTATGCAGGAGACTGAACTCTTCAGGGTATACTTAAATCAATATTCATCCCATCTAATTATAGCACTACACAGACAGGTCCAAGATAGAGAAGAATCAACCACTCTGTGTAGGCTCATTACATAGAGAGTAGAAACAGACTCACCTTCAGGCTGTGATTCATACATTAGGTACATATCTGGCTGCTAAGAATGGGAACATTTGAAGATGAAACAAAATCTGTGTAAGAAACCAGGGAATTACTAAACAGAAAAAATGCCCACTATATTAGAAACCTCCAACAGAATTGTTCAATGCTAAAGGTTTTCTGTGACTCCGTAAGACCAAGTCCTGTTTTAGGCAAAGCTCTCATTTGGATATGTTCTTTTACCTGTCTTAAGGCATTTAAAAAGAATAATAAATAAAATAACATTAGAATTAATCAGCTTATTACCTGGACTTGCAGATATACATGTAATAAGCACCCTGTGCTTGGGCTATGTATGAATTCCTAACATTGTACTAGGCATTTAAATTTTGAGGACAAATATAGAAATTGAAACACATTATCTTCCTGCTGTACATTGCCTCTTTACTGCTCAACTAGTGCTTATTCCTCCACAAAGACAGCTGCAAAACACAACCACCCATTTAAAATTGTCCTTTAGGAGTTATGAGTAATGATAGGCACAACATGCACTAATAACATGGTCAAAAGCCATTGAGGTGGAATCACAGTATTTCAGACCACAATTTTAAGAGATAACATAACTAACATCCTATCAGGTAGAATTTCATACAAAATAATTGTTTTCTGTTGACCTGTATCTTCCTCAAATCTTCCTACATGAACTTTTAGACATAGTGTTACATATTAAGATGTCTTAGAAAAAATATGCTCTTATTCAAGCATACAACAGTAACTTCCTCTACACTGAATAATGTCTGCAACACTGACAAACAATGGCCAGCTCAACGATTCAAGAGTAGGAATCCATTAATAGCTCCTATGCATGAATTATTAATCCTTTTTTTTCCAGTTCATAAATCAATCTGATTGCATACCTATGGACTGAAACAGCAGAAATCATACTCCACATTAGCTCTTCTTTTTTTTTCCAAAATCTGATCAATAGCTAGTACTTATACCTAGCTAGCTACTAATCAAAGAATTTAAATTTCCTCAGCTAGGATACAGTTGTATTGCAGGAAAAACAGCAAGTTGAAATTGAGTGCAAGAGAACAGTTTTTACAATAGCTCAGTGAACAATAGCTCAATAAGCAGAACTTTTTTTCTCCAACTGTTTAGCTGAGATGTTACATTTCCTTTTTCTGTCATTGGTTGATCAGTTGGATGAGTTTAAACTATGATGTCAAAAATAGAATTCCTCAAGAAAGTAAAGTATTTAAACTAGGCGAAGATGAGGACTGAAAGGGCAAGACACACAGTGGCTCTCATCTAAACGTAGCTGCCTAGAAAAGCTGGCTGTTAGGCTAGTATAATAATCCAGGTCAGTCATCTGCACTGTTGGCAATTTCAAGGAATGGCTCCATTTTGGGGGAGCCTCCTTCTCACTGCTGACTACAGAGAAAGCACAGATAAGTAGCTGAAGTGGACACACATCTTTAAGATCACTAAGACTAGCTTAAAGGTCAGGAGTTGTTGCTTTCCATCAGCTTCTCAGGCTTTTTGTGATCTTTTTTTTCATTTTAACTGCATCAGTTAAAATGACCCAGATCATTGTGAGGGCTTCCAAACACTAATACCAACATGAGCCAGAGGACAAGAAGACCCAGCTCAGAGCAAGGAGTATGCCAGCCCTCCTTCTAATGGCAGGGCAGATTTATAGCAGAATAAAGAAAACTGCCTTTCGCACTACAAAGGATGCCATTATTCTCTCAATGTGTTTCTGGAACAGAAATAATTTTTGCCTGTGCAAGTAGAGGATTCACAGAATAGTGTTGCCACTTAGAAGTAAAAAAAATTCCTTCAAGTTATTTCTAGATGTTTATTTTAGCTAATTACTAACATTATGAAACAGTATTTCATGTCAAAATTATACTCAAGACTCTATCTTCCACAATTTTACTTGACTGTACTAAATGATCTATAAATATTTACACTATGATATTACTTTCCAGGGAAAAAAATAATTTGCTCTCTCAACTTTACAGTTTCAGGAAACAAACGTTGCAGTTCTAGAAATGACGAATATCAGATATAGGCATCACTGGTATTTGATAAAGCAAGACAGATCTTGGAGCTTTAGGTCAGCAAATTCATTCAAACAGAAGAACGTTAAGTTTGTTTGGCACACTGAAGAAATAGCCCAATGAATACACAGCATTATACTGTTAAAATCTATATAGGAGAGGTACAATAAAACTGCAAGGTTGTTCTTTTACAATTTCAGGAATAAAAGGCAATGTATGATTTGAAATATTTAATGATATGCTAAGGAAATTACCAAATATGGAAATGCTTGTGAATAGCAACACTCTAACTAGTGGTCCATATCTGGCACTGGACTAACAACACAGAGGCAAAGGGTGACAACAGTAAGATTCCTCACCAACTGCAACTGAACAGGAACTGCCAGGACCCCACACGTCTATATCCCTATCCCTGCTCTGAGACAGGGATTGCATTTCAAGCCGTGCAATACACGGCTGGCTTCTACCACCATCTCAAATGTTGGTGCCTCACAGTACTCAAGATACCAACTGACAGGTGGTGCAGGACACAACAGAGAACCAATCCAAGTGTACATAAAAGAGAAACACAGTTCAGATGAAAGCTGCTAGACAGCTAGGTCCCACTGAGCAGCTCTTCAGCTGTAGGGACATAGCATTATGCTATCAACTTGTCACAGATAAAGAAGCTTTTGTGACAAAACCCATGACCAACCCAGTTACATTCCTGGCCAAAGCTAACAAAGAAGATAGGAGACCAGAAACAAAGCATGGACTGGCTGACCACAGCTAGTAAAAGCACAGTACGCAAGAGCACCAGCACTGGAGCATGGCCTTGGCATGGCCCACAGTGGCAGGAGTACAGCAGGGCTAGCTGGAAAGACAGACTGTGAAAGGAGTAGCCAGAACAACAGTACTCTAAACTCTGCAAACAAGCTCATCTCCACCAACAGCCAGCACCAAAACCAGGGGCCAAACTGTAAACGGTAGATAAAGCTGACTCCTCTGAACCCTTCAGTTCAGGCAGACTCCAAAAATCTGGGGACACAGCTTCCTCCAAAGTCTGCACACTCCCAGCAGTAAAATCAGGGGAGAGATGAAGACTTTACTGTATCTGCACAATGAATGTTTTCCTCTCTATTCAAAAGCAAAAAAAAAAAAAAAAAGTCAACATCCCCAAAAAGGTTAAGGCAGATTTGCAGATATTGTTTCAGATCCTTAGCAAGCATGACAGCATCTGTTACATGTATAGTTCCCATTCTAAAATACTGAGAACCTGTGAACAAGCAGTATCTTGGGAATGGTAGTCTCCATAATACATTGTACAGCGAGACCATTTCTTCAAAGAACTGCTCCTTCCCCAAAGAAGATTCAAAACAAGGTACTTTAGCCTCAGTACCCTGACCCTTCAGTGAAGAACAAGAAATAAATAGCACACTCATGTCTCCCTTCTTAGAAGTGACCACACCTCATGCCTGAAGAGAACATGCTGAATTTCCTAGTTGGCATAAAAAGTAACTCTCAATTTCATTCCGAGGGTTTTCTTAATGAATGGTTTCCTTAAAATCACTGAGTCTGCTATTTTTCATCCCATCATATGAGTGAGAAAATGTAGGGTACCAAAGACTCTGGTTCCACATAATCTATTTGCTGGGAAGAAAGGGCATTTTAAACAAAGCCTTTATACCACTAAAATCATACTCAGTTTGTTTCATTTTATAAAACTGCAAATGCATTCAGTAATATATGAAAAAGTACTGACTGATTTTCACAACTAATTATAAAAATCTCTACAGTGATTGAGTATACAATCTCTGCAGCATCTCCTTACTTAAGATAATAGCAATGGAGCACATTTCCCTCACTGCTAGTTTATTGACCTTGAGGTGGAACTTTCATTAGTTAAATGGCAAGTCACCTAATTTTAGCATTTAGTTCCAGACGAGGTAAGATACATGTGAATGGTTTTTCCATTCCTGTGCATGCTACTAAAAGGAAAGTTAATTCAGTTTGGGAAAGTCTCCATCCTTTTTCACATCCCTTACCAAGCTCTGAGGCACATACTAAAAGCAGACAGGGTTAAAAAAAAAAAAAAAAAAAAGCAACAAAACCTTTTTACTAAATTTGAAGTCAAAATAAATTAAAAAGTCACAATTTAAATTTTTACTAGACTGGTTTTAGACAGTAATTAGTTCTAAAGAAAACCTACCAGCCTTAATGAACATAAAGCAATGACATTATCACTTCAGATCACAAACTATGTTGTGAGGATTAGCCAGCTATCTAGTAATTTGAGTAGAGACAACACATCTCAGTGAGAATATTATTCTACCATTAACTTCTTTATTACTATATGAGCAAAAATAGATGATTTTAAAAAAAAAAGAATGTTATATTTTTATTATTACTATGTTTTAGTTTGTTAGTAAAAAAATGTGTAAACCCTTGTACAGGGTTTTTCATGTTTATTATGTAATTATTATAATTGTAGTAATAGTAATAATTATATTTGTATATAATATTTAATCTGCAGCAATTGATGTTTACCTTGCTTATGCAGGTTTCTATTGTTCATTCAGCATAAGAAACTGATGATGTATCATTCTGTTATAAGCAACTTATGACAGTATTGGCCATTAATGTTTGGTTGTTGTTTTTTTTCTTAATTCCTTTTCTTGAACATCTTTACCAAATAGCAGAGTCTAATACTGCCATTCTTAGCCAAACCACCCCTCATTGCTATTTGACTTACTTAAAAGGAAAATTCTAAAAAGCACAGCAAGGAAATAAATATAATAGATAAGACTATTTCCAAAATAACATTTTAACTTTATTATTTTCAGAACAAAACACAACTGTATAATTAAAAATTCAAATCAAATCACACAGAACTTTAATTAAAGTTCTCTGAATTATCTGAATATATTTTAAAAATGGTTCTTCAGTGGCCTGAAATGCTGGATCATCTATGCACTAAGACAAGTAGAATTTATATGCTAATAAAAATTACATAAAAGGAACACATAAAAAGCAAACAGACTAAACACTGAATCTTTTCAGATTAAAATCTAATTCTTCACATTACTGCATTTTCAATATGATTTTGAAGTACTCCAGAAACAGTTAAAACCTCTCTCATGAAACACAGCAAAGTTTTGCCCTGTGAAGAATTTGAGAACAAGTTTAGCATGTAGATCTCTTCACATACCTAGAATTAAAAAGAAGTATGAAGTGCATCCAAAATGTACCTTAGTTACAAGAACCAGCAGTCTCACAGACAGAAAAGCAGTGAGGCAGTGTTTTATCAGGTCACACAGAAAAAAAAAAAAAGAAAAAAAAAACCACATTTTTTTTTCCCTAAATCACATTTTAATCCTCTATAACCACACGACAAAGAAATCCTGTGAGCAAAGATCACTGGTAAAGTAGAAGTATTTCTTACTGCTAACACCATTAGTCATATGTCATTTTGCATTAACTGAAATTTTCAATCAAAACAAACAAACAAAACCAGCAACCACCACACACAGAAAAGGAAAGCCAGCAAGAACAGAGGCAGTGAAGCTACAGACTGTAGTGAATGAATGTGCCCGTGTCACAATGCCCAGACCTCCCCATACCATACAGGGCAATGTTGCAGAAATCACAAGGAAAGGCAACTGGAAATACCTCACTGAGCGGGACAAAAACACTTAGCATGTTTGGCCTTAAAAGATTAAAAGTTGAATTTTCCTGCTGAATTCTGTGCAAAGCAAGCCAAGAAGCAGCCCCCACCCCATTGGTTCACTGGGCAAGCAGAAGTCTTTTACCCTGTGTTGCCCTAAATCAGGGTAGTAAATTCAGGACAAGCTACACAGCGCAAGAGTGTGGATTAATCAACATAAAACAAAGCCAGCCCTGGCACCAGCAGCTCATCACTTACAGACATGTGACTACCATGAACATAGTAATATCTTTGTTCTCTATCTGATGCACTTATCAAAGAAGATTCAACACAGAAAACTGAAATAGAAAGCATGTGCAAGCAGAAAACTCTTTTTGGGGTTTATCTAGACAGACTTCAAAGCCTGGAGTTCCTCATTTAAAGGATTTTCTATCAGAATCAAGAAGAATGAAGCTCAAACTCCTGTACTGCTCTGAACCCCAGGACAGTGATGAACTTGCTTTGAAAGGCAAAAAATGGAAGTACACATTTCTTTGACTTTTATAATAACAGCAATTTAGGAAATAGGAAAAGCATGACTGAACACTTACACTGTTGATGATGTTAACCATTTCAGGAAGTGTTGCGGTTTGGGGTCAGGGCAGCCCCCAGACCGATAACAGACCGCTCTCTTTTAACCCCCCTCACTCCCCAAAGGGGAGAGAAAAGGAATAAGGGAGAGAGACTTAGTGATTCGAAAAAGGAACTAAAGCAATTTAATCAA